>APFE030433666.1:0-52217 GCA_000404065.3 Pinus taeda | reverse complement strand
GTTCTTAAGGGGGGATGTTAGGATATTCCAACACATAGGAAATAGTTAAGTTCAACTTGGTCTAGTATAGAGTTAGGTAAAGTGTGTTTCTTTACCGTTTTACATTTTGTAACTTACAATCCGATGGTCACGATATGTAATGATCCGACGGTTCATTCTCTCCTTGGTATTACCAACACTTGATGCATGGCTTGACACCCGATTGGTCCATGAATTCTATTTAAAGCGCATGGAGGGTCATTTGTAGGTTAACCGTGCATGAGAGAAGATTATGTAAATTTTCATTCTTTTATTAATAAATTTCCTATAGTAGCCACGTTGGCGCAGGCCATGGACTGTTTCCCTCTCTGAGGGTTTTAACCACGTCAAAATACTAGTGTATTGATCTGTGATCTCTTTGTGAGCGGTGTCCTTTTGGTGTTCTATCTGAGGAACTTACCTTGTAAATTCCTACACTTTTAGTGGAGTGTACAAACCTAGTTTTCTATTGCTAGGCTTGCTTTTAGCACACATGGTACATCCTTTTACATATATAGAAACTATCTCATTCATTTTTGGCCTATAACAAAATCTTTGCAATTGTGAAACTGTTTTACTTACGACAAAGTGACTTGATATTAGAGAAGTGTGTGCTTCTCGAATTATATTTACTCTTTCAGTTTATGGAATTCATAACTTTCCAAAATGATACAAGAGTTGGTCTCTAACATGATAATCCAATTCTTTTACTTGTTTTCCATGACTTAAAGTTGCATATACATCTTTAAAATCTATATCTTAAGCATACTGTTCAATGTAGCTTTCATGGAATACTGAATTATGCTTAAGTATAGTGGATGCATTTATGATTGGTCTTGATAACATATCTGCAACTTTATTGTGTATGCCCTTCTTATATCTGATGACAAGATGAAACTGTTGTAGAAAACCCATCCACATATAGTGTCTTGATTGCTGCAATTTAGTTTGTGAGTGCAAATATTGAAGTGTTTGATGATATATATGTATAATTGTTTCTTTTCCCATTAGGTAATGTTTCCACTTTTTCACACTTTGCACTCATGCATAGAATTCTTTATCATGTGGGATAATTAACTACTGCAGAAGTAAATGTCTCAGAATGATAACATATGGGTTTACCGTTTTGCATCAACGCTTCTCCCATGTCATAGTCAATGGCATCTGTTTCAATCTCAAATGGTCTTTGAAGATCTGGCAATGCTAGTACTGGTGTTGTACTATTTTTTTCTATCAAGGTGTCTGAGGATTTCTGCTAGTTGCCTCCCCACTGAAACACCTTGTTCAATCCTGTCAAATCATGTAAGGGAGCTGCAATCAAAGAAAAGTTAGCAATAAACTTTCTCCAATATTGTGTTTCTCCTAGGAAACTCCTAACTTTTGTAGCAGATTTGGGTTTAGGCCAGTCCACAATGACTTCAACCTTAGAGTGATCTATATTCAATTCACCGCCCCCTACAATATGACCCAAATAATTTAAATATGTTTTTCCAAATTCACATTTTGATAACTTAACATAGAGATTTTCTTTTTCAAAACATCTAGAGTCTGCTTTGAATGCTTCAAATGTTCTTCCCATGTTTTACTGAAAACAAGAATGTCATATAAATATACAATTACAAAATCATCAATAAAAGGTCGAAGTACATCATTCATAACTCTCATGAAAGTGGTAGGAGCATTAGTTAAGCCAAAAGGCATAACCATATTTTCATACAGCCCTTGCTTTGTTTTGAAAGAAGTCTTCCATGCATCTTGTTCTACTACTCTGACCTGATGATAGCCACTACGCAAGTCCAACTTGGAAAAGTAAACAACTTCTTTCAGCTGATCTAATAGATCATCAATGTGAGGAAGAGGATAACAATTCTTGATCGTTATTTTATTCGGTGCTCTGTAATCAATGCAAATCCTCCATGAAACATCTTTCTTTCTCACCAACATGATTGGAGATCCGCATGGTGATGTGCTTGGTCTTATGAACCTTTTTCGAGCAGCTCCTATACATGCTTCTTGATCTTTGCATTCTCTAAAGCGGATAACCTGTACATTCCGATGTTAGGCAATGGAGCATCTTGCTGCAAATGAATATCATGTACTATTTCCATTTTGGGTGGCAGACCTTTAGGTTCTTGAAATAGGATATCATATTCTGAAACAACTTTTTCTAAATCAATTTTTTGTTTAGCATCACAACCTTCAAGTACATTGGTTTTATCAGCGTTCTTTTCCTTTACATCCATTAGCAAAAATTGCTTGCATGAGTTTACAATTCTTTTCATCTGTCCTGAGTTTATGAGAGTGTAGTTATTTTTGAGCTGATGATCTCTTACAATATATTATATTCCATCTTTTGTGAGTTGATACTTATTTTCAGTTCTATAGAAAATGGCTTTGTTATCATACAAGTAAGGAATTCCTAAAACAATACCACATATATCCAAGGGAACTATATCTAGCCCAACCTCATCTACAAAAGTTCACCCAATAGCAAACCTAAGTTTACATTGTCTAGTCACTTGTAGCTTTGCTTTATCACATACCCAACCTAATGGATATGGCTTCTTGTGAGGCGTTGTTAGTAAGCCCAACTTCTTTACAATTGTTTCAAAAACCAAGTTTACTTGTGAACCACTATCAAATAAAGTAGCAACCTTCTGGTGCTTGGAAATAACTCTAATATGAAAAGGCTCATGTCTTTTCCTCTCATTATCTTCATTGTCAATAGATTGTGCAGAATTACTAGTAGATGCTTCAAAATTTTTACCTTTTATACCTGTGGTTGTGGCTGTTGTTTCATCACCTGAGTTTGACCCCAAGTCTTTTTGAATAGTAGCAGCAGTCTTCTTCTTCTTACCACCGAACTTTTTAGGTTTCAGCTCCAAATGCAAAGACCAGCAGTGTTCATCATCATGTCCATACTTCTTGTAGTGAGTGCATGAAGGTTTGTCTTTCTATACAATGTTTTCCTTCATCTCTTTCCATTTCTGCTTCTTCTTTTCCTTGTTCTTACTTTTAGTGGGTTTTGATGATCCCCCAATCTCTAGGTTCACATTCTTGCCTCTAGCCTCTAGATGTGTAGCCTGAAATGATACATCATCTATGCTAGTAGGGTTAAACATGAGAATGATGTGCCTCAAATAGCTATGCAGACCACCTATATACTTCAACAAAGTTTCGGGTGAGTGTAGAGAAATGCCTAGAATTAAAGCTCTTTTTCTAAATTCTTGGGTATAGCTTTGTACACTTTTCCCCTTTAATTGGCGAAAAGTTTGCCAACTCATCATTGCTTGCTGCATATAAGCTAGTGGATAGAAATTTTTTTTAATGGAAGAAACAAATTCACTCCAGGTAGAAAGAATTTTACCATGCTTCTTCAAATCAGCTTGTGTCCTACCTTCCCACCACACTAAGCAGTTCCTCCAAGGTGAAGGTTGGTCAGCTGAATCTTTCTCCTTTCTGAATCGATGTTCTGCACCTTGCAATATACATCAATCTGTCTAATCCAGTTATCTAGCTTTTCTGCATTTAAGTCTCCATCATAGATTGGCAAATCAAACTTTACATCCAATTTAATCAAAGTTGTTTTCTTCTTTTTATTTTTAGGGCTAGAAGGAGGTGTTGATGGAGAAGGATCTTCCCCTTTCACTTTGCCTTCTAAATGGGCAAATAGAAGAGGTTCCTTCGCTCCTTTTTCTGTTTGAGATGCTGAAGTGCTTTCTCCTCGGCCTTTCTTAAATTCTCGATACATCTCTTCCACCATGGCTATTATAAAACCAGCTCACAAAAAGACAGAAAAGATAGATCAACGCCTTAGAAATAAGCCTCTTCGAGGGGGCAACCTCCTTTACATTGCACAAATGAATAATTCTTAGATGATACAAATGAAAATACCTCCTTTCTATATATAGGAGTCTAAGGAGTCATAATATAATCAGAGCCGACATAACAATAATATTTTAAGGACACAATAATAACAATAGTGGGCTTCAATGGGGCACAATAATAACAATATGGGGACTACATGAGCACAAAAATATAATAAGGGGGTTGTACTAATAACTATGAGGGGCTACACTAGTAGTATAGGGACCTAACATACCCCTCTCCATCAAAAAGTGGTGTCCTCAATGCTTGAGTAGTTCTTGATGCTTCTATATAAATTCTTGTCCTCTCATGTGGAATCTTTAGCGGGTAAGTTCTTCCACTTGATGAGATACTCTGAAATTGATCTATTTCGTAGCTTTCAATTTCTCGGTTCTCTAACTGCTTTAGGTTCCAATATGATTTTTCCTTCCTTGTCAAGTTCTCATAATACTGTTTAAACTGGGACCTTCTGCAACTTTTGAATGACTTCCCACTCCTTTCGGCATATGGATATATGTAAGGCCTGATGTTTGGGGGAACACTTCATGGAATCAAATGAATAGCATGATCATGATCACAAATAGGTGGGAGGCCTTTGGGATTCTCAATACCTTGGAATGATTGTCCAAAACGTTTTGGAGATCTTGAGAAATACATGATTTCAATGTGGGATCCTCTAGTGAACATAATTGTGAAATTACACCCCGCTGTTCTTTATTACAAGATTTGTCATGTTGTTAGAGTTGATTATCTTTCCAGGTTTTCCTTCAATAGCCCTCAATTCAACCTCCTTTCCTTCCCAAAAAAAAAATTCAAGAAAATTTCTTGAAAATTAAAAGTTATTGTACACAAAGATTGTAGCCATTGTACTCCTAGTAAAACATCAGCACCACCCATTGGAATGGAAAACATTGGGATATTAAATACATATTCTCCCATGGATAGGTTGATATTATGGCACTTTCCAGAGAAATTTATGGTTCTTCCATTTGCAACCATCACTTGACACTCCAATGTTGGATATAGGAAGCAACTCAATTCCTTGGCTATCTTACAATCAATAAAATTATGGGTATTGCTCGAATCAATCAACACTCTTACCTTTTTCTTCTTGATATTTCCTTTTATCTTCACAGTTTGAGGAGTGGTAATTCCTTCCAATGCATTACAAGATATGGTCGGATTGATTTCTTGAGACTCAATGTGATCTTTCAATTCTTGAACATTTTTCTTCTTGATATGTCCTTCTATAATGATCGTTTGAGGAGTGGTAATTCCATCCAATGCATTACAAGATATGGTCGAATTCATTTCTTCTTTCTCAATGTGATCTTTCACTTCTTGAACCTTTTTCTTCTTGATATGTCCTTCTATCTTGAGAGTTTTAGGAGTGGTAATTCTTTCCAATGTTTTACAAGATATGGTTGGATTCAATTCTTCTTTCTTTGGGGTTGGTTCCTGGTGTATATACTCTTATTTTGATGTTTCTTGATTATTTTATTCCTCCTCTCCATAATCAATGTATAATAATTTCTTCTTAGCACACTTATGACATTTAATGTATTTGTTATCACAATTGTAACAAAGCCCTTTTCTCTTTTTTCTTCCAATTGTTGTGGTGTAACCCTTGTAGGTTGTGGAGGCCAGGAGAAACAACACTTCCATATTTTAGTTGTGTGGGATAGACTCCTTGTTTCCATAATTTTTCTTTCCATTGTAACGAAGCCTTTTCTCTTTTCTTTTCCATTGTTGTGGTGTTGCTCTAAAGAGGTGTTTCTCTTTATCCTCATAATTGCTATTATTCCTTCGTGAATTGACCACGTAACAAGTTGTTACGAGAACAAGCCTTTATACCATAAAAATTGATTTGGTTCTAAATATGAAGATGCAATACATACCTTTTGTAACAGTGGTACACCATGTAAATCAAAATATTGCTCCATCTATAGTATCCAATTTACTAGATCCTTTCCATCAAACTTCCTCATATTGCCTTTTCTTGATTTCAGGAGCTTGATCTTGAAATAACTGTAACTCTATACTTTCAGATCTCAAAGTTCTAAAATTGTCTCTTGCAGTAGCACTCTGAGTCCTCTTTCTAACCCTGCAACTATTATCAGAATTTGATTCTCCAAGAAAGAGTTATGCCAATCTCCTAAGATGACCTGATTATATAACGTTTCAGTAGAACAAACTTTTACGACATGCCATGTGTCATTGTTTCGACCTTCGGATCTGCAAAATATGCACAGAAAACTACAGTCCGTCCTCTTTCTATAAATTCTTACGAAATTTCAATTTGTTTCTCAGAGAGAAAGTTGTACCGATTTTCCCAAGGTGACCTGTTTGGAATGTAATTCAGGGGTCTGCAAAAACCCTAATTTCCTCAAATTATATCTCCGAAAATATAGCGAGACAGGATATGAAATTCGGAGCTAAGGTTCATACCGAGTTCTTCTCAAATGGGCTTTTTTTGCAGCTTTTGAAACTTCGTAGCGAAAGAGTTATAGCAAAAATTCCACGATGACTTGTTTTAGAGGAAATTTTCGAGCTTCCAAAAACCCTACCTTCCTCAGATCATATATCCAAAAATATAGCATGAAAATATTTGAAATTCAGACACAAGGTTCATATTGATTTCTTCTCAAATGGGTTTTGTTTGTAGCTTCTGAAACTTTGTAGTGAAAATGTTATAGCGAAATTTCCACGATGTCCTATTTGGGGCAGTGAAACCCTAGAATCCATAGCTCTGATACCAAATGTTATGAAACCAACTCACAAAAAGATAGAAAAGATAGATCAACGCCTTAGAAATAAGCCTCTTCAAGGGGGCAACCTCCTTTACATTGCACAAATGAATAATTCTTAGATGATACAAATGACAAGACCTCATTTCTATATATAGGAGTCTAAGGGGTCATAATATAATCAAAGCCGACATAACAATAATAATGTAAGGGCACAATAATAACAATAGTTGGCTTCTACGGGGTGCAATAATAATAATATGGGGACTATATGGGAACAACAATATAATAAGGGGGTTATAATAATAACAATAAAGGGTTACACTAGTAGTATATGGACCTAACAATGGCTCTCATGGTCATGAAATTGTCCATGAACTGAGGTTCTAATCCCAAGGGAATCTCTTCTGCCATTTTCCTCCGAGGATAGGCTCTTCCAATTTCTGGGTTAGTCTCAACCAGTTCTCCTTCTCCTACTTTGAGCTTTGACCTAGTTAGCATTCAACAATCCAGCACAAGCTTGTCTAACCTTAACAAATCAAAAACCAAAAGCACTGATACCACTTGATCTGAAAATGAAGATCTTAGATTACTTTTAAGGTATTACAGACTCATGTGCATGGATTTTCCTATATTACTTAGTGCAATGGATCGATAAGATTGCAAATAACATAGACAAGGAATCAGTTAAAGAAACATAATAGACAAAACACATAAACACAACAAGTTTAATATGGAGTTCACCCAAAACTCCTGGGCTACGTCTCCTGGTCCAACCTTCAGTAGTAACCTCTCTATTATGTCTTCAAGAGCAGAGTTTTACAAAAGTGAGCTCAATTTGAGTCTCAACATACAGATACAAAACAGCTGAAGTTTACTTGAATCTCTCAAGTCTCTCTGAGTACACAGACTCGCTCTCTGTATCTGTTTTCTCTTTGTCTTAGCACTGCTTCCCTTCTGTCTTTGTCTTTATGTGGCTTTAAAGCCAATCAATGTTGTCTGTTCGTTTCCCCTTCTCTGGCTCTCTAGCTCCTAGCCTCTATCTGCTCGAATCCCCTTATAAGCGTTAGCAATCATGGCATAATGTCTTCTGGGAAGGTGGCTGCCTGTTCTGCAACGGAAGGGACCATCGGGCCTTTGAAATCCCTAAAAGTAGCATTTTTTGTTTACACAGAGAAACACTATAAAACACGGGAAAATCTTCCAAATCACTATTCATCGAACTTCAAATATTATGAATTCCACCCTATATTCCATCAGGTCTGCCTTTAAATCGCTATCGCATCTCCACCATTGATCTAAGTGATCTTGATCTAATGGTTGAGATCTATTTCGGGCGGTTCATGCGTACGGGGGTTAACTACCCAAAAAGGGTGGTTTTCCCTCTTTGGCGCCTAGCCACGTGGCAACCAGTGTATGGGCTCGGGCAGAGCCCAGCCAAAACCACTTATCACCTACGACTCGCCCGAAATATTGCTCATTTCGTGGTTTCCCTTTGTATTTGAAAAATACATTAAAACATTGAAAATATCACAAAACGACTTTATGGCAGACTTGAAATATTTATGAAATTGCATTTACAAACCCTTTCGGGTCCGGTTTCATCGCATCAATGCTTCCCTTCGTATTTCATTTATTAAACAAAATACGTGAAATACATAGCAAAACACCTTTTTACGGAACTGAAAATATTTTAAACTTGGTCTATAATCCCGTCAGGTCTAGCCATCGCATTGCATATATATGTATGGCCCCGCTCCTTGTAATGCTTCGACGCAATACTACAATGTGACTTGTTGCAATCACATATCGCATAGACCCTTGGGCTGTTTGGTAAGCACTCCTCTATATTTTCCAATTGCGATATCGCGCGTTAACCTGGATCGTCGATCTGCACAGTTGATCGATGGTCCTCGTTGACCCATGCTAATCGCAATTGCAATTGTCATGTGATAGCCCCCGATTGCCTCTGCTTTCCACCGCCGATTGTGATATGCCGATCGGATCTGGACCATTGATCGGCCAGATCCAACGGCTCCTGTGCCTCACTGTCTAAGCCTCCGATATACCTGTTTTTCACTGTTTCCTTGTGTTTTTTCGCTCTCGATAGTGTAATCCGCCATTTTTTCTAGGTTTTCTTTTGCGATACTTTTGATCTTTTAGAATATTTTGAAGACTTAGAGGGTTTTTGGGTCCATTTTGGATCATGTTTATAGGTATTCTCCTTCATGAGTGAGTTCATTAGAAATGTTATTGGGTCTTAATGACAAGTGTTAGGTGCTAGAGCTCTCTAATATATGTGCCAGGTTCAATTATAGTATTTGTTCCATTATCTTAGGGCACTAACTAAGGAGGTTCAATTATGCCCTTAATTGTGCTACTGGAATACCTAACTACTAGGGATTGGTCTCCTCATGTGCCATTCTTGGTGTATTATAGCAAGATGTTTGTTTAGCCTATGTAAAGCTAGTTTCAAGTATACATAGGGAACTTATTATATATGTTATGTTACATGGAAGTGAAATTTTGGATGTTTGATGTGGACCTAATGGGGACTGAACTCCACATAAATCAACTGATCTACAACTTTTGTTATACTTATCAAATTGACTATTATGACCCCAATTATGGAATTCTACATTTCATTTGGATTTGTTGTCACTAGTTTGACTGAAATCTATGTTTTCTATCAAAAAATATCCAATCTACGAAATTCATGACCTTCCCACAAAAAACTCTAGAAAAATTATCAATTTTAAATTGCAGATATATTTACTTCCTAGACTCCGCTTTCGACCCTTTTTTTAAATGAGTGTGTTTTAAAGAGGAATTTATTTCTTAGATTTGAGTCTTCAAATTTTGCATAGAAAGTTTCAGAAACTGGCCCAAATGTTTCCATTCTCTCTTTTTTTCGATAAAAAAATAGTTACAAAAATAAAAATCTTCCATTTTGTGCCCAAGAATTCTCCTACTTTCATGCCCAAGAACAAGCGTTGATACCACTGGTAATGTAATTCATATAACATATAGTGCAAAACCCAAGAATACAAGAGAAAGAGAGATAACGCCTCAGAAAGATCTCTTTGATAATAAAAAATAAAGAGTTATTTTCACTTCATCTTCAAGGGGGGGAACCTTTAAGAGAAATGCTCCAAATACGATTACAATTCCTAACAAATGTTACATAACCTTTTACTCCATATATATTCATCCATAGATAATATTAACTACCTATGGGCCCCTTATAATGAGGGTCAACCAACTAATTTGGGCCTTAGAACCTTTTTGACAATGAATGTCAATTTACTAATTATTTAATGGGCTCTATTCAAGGAAGGTGACCTAATATATTAATAAGGTATCTAAGGAAGTTAGGGGAGGATACTAAAATTCACCAATACAATATCTCCACATTATTCTACATCAACAAGTATCTTTGTTTTATAGCATGGAGGAGATAAAATGTTTGTTTATGCTTTTAATTTACTATTTGGCATCTTGTTTAACAACATGCTTCCTTTATTTCTCCAGCTTCTCCAATGTTGTTGAGTCATGGGGTATTGACCAATCAAAAGAATAACAACCACACTCACTTGCAAAGAAGGCATATCCTTCCCAAATCCCCATCATAATGAATAAGGATTCAGACCAATTCCATGTGGCTCATTATCTTCTAGCCTCATCTATTTTTTCCAAGGAACTTCATTTCTTGTATAAAAATTATATTATGCTATAAAATTGTTTAATTAGATTTCATTTGTCATATTTTTGTTGTTATTTTATAATTTTAAATAATTTTCATGTATGTAATTTGTATAATATTTGTAAAAATTATTGTTGATAAGCATCCCCTTGTGTCTTATGGGATGCTCATAAGCTTAGCTTGATCTTTCAAGGAGATGTATCTTGTAGATATTTGGAACTTGGGAATTTATGATATGAAATCTACATAATTAAATTTATATATCTCAATTAATAATCATTTTTCTCCATCTCATCTAATATAATTTATATTAATTTTTTTTACAATAATATAAGAATCAACCAAATGAAAATAGAACTATAGCAAAATTTCCAGTTGCTCTAATAGCAACACTATACCCAGAGAAAACCCAATCAACTTTATGGATTACTAAAAACCCACCAGGTAACAATAAATTAAGACTAAGCCACATGCAAATCAATCATTAATTTGTAAAAATATTATATTAAAAGCACACATCCAATGACTATAAGTTATAGTGTTTCATGTCCCTTGAAGCATCAATTGATGTGGCTATCCTTTGAGATATTTTATTATTGATTGTGTGTAACAAATATAATCTCCTCTTTACAAATACTATAGAATTCCAAGAATTCAAACATATTGTTATATTAGCTTTGGCCATTATTTTCAGTAAGTGCGTTTAGATTAGTGTTCCAATTAGCAAATTTGAACTTTTAAATGCCATCTTCTACGAAAAAAAACCAACCACAACATATGATGCCAACACGGTATCTAGATAATAAATCTTTCATACCTTTGCTATTTACTTTTAAGAGTTTGTCAATATGGATTTGAATTTCCATCTATATTATCCAAGTTTCAATAAGTTTCAAGCTTAATTAGGTCCTAAATACCTTTGCAAATTACTTTTGAGAGTCTTATCACTATGGATTTGAATGTCCAACCCTATTATCCAAGTCTCAATAATGATCACATTAGCTTCAAGCTTACATAGGTCCTAAATCTCATTGAATATGCAAAACATTTTCAAATGTGGGAAATGTAGCATCTCAAATGGGAAAAAATGGTACAATTAGTTTTCCAAATTGAGAGATATCTAAATTGACGTTAGAAATTCAGGTTTTAAATACATAAATAAGAAAAATATGGTTTGAAATACAAAAGCAAGAGTAGATAAGTCTCCCAATATGATCAAACAAGAAAAGTAACATTTGCATAAGAGTAGACATTAAGGATTAATGGAGGCACCTATACACCCAAGTGTATTGCACCTACAAGCTACATTGTTGGAAGAAGAATTATTTAACATTGTCTTTTGTAAGAGAGAAAGGTAATATATTTGCTTTGATTAATAATAATGTTTTTTTAAAAGTAGTTGGGATATTTTATATTAATTAAAATTGTGACAAATCTTATAATAAAATTGCATGAAAGTTTTAATTTTAAAAATCAAAGTTTTAATTTTAAGTTTTTAAAATAAGAACAAAAAATAGTGTTGGCTATGTACCTGTAAAAAAACATATCTAGATTTTTTTTGCAATACTTCTTGGTAATTCTGAATAGTATAGATTTCAAAAAATAAAACTAAGATGCTAGTAACTTTATAAAACAAAGAACTTAATAGAAAATGTGATGATTAACTGCTTCTTCCATAGTTGTGTTCACCAGGTCTAAATATCGCTTGACAGTTTCCATGTCTTTAGGTAGTTGGTGCATCATTTCTTCTTCCTTCATCCCATCACAGTTGGAATTAAATAGATGCACTTGATTTGAAGCTCCAAAATGATCCTCCTTCCTCAAACTAATGACCACATTCCTAAGCATGTTGTATTTCACCTCCAAAACAACCATTTAATGCTTATGTTGAACCAAAGTACCCATAATTCTTACTATTTGAGTGGGTATTTCAAGTTCATTCTCATGTATTTTTGTTGTAGTTGTGAATATTATAGTGCTATTGGTTTATAAAGATTCCTCATGGTTCACAAACACACACCAACTCTCTTACAATTATTTATACTCCATTCCAACAATGTATAGTCAAATTTCCTTATCAATATCACAATAGATGTATCACTCTCTACTCAGATTCCTTAGTCCACCTTTAGACCTTATATATCCTAATATATAAAATATCATGGATATTCCATTGGATACTTTGCTACAAAAAATTTGTGAAAATAAGTCGAAAGCTATATTATGAAGAGTTAATTCCTTTTAGGTTCTAGATTTGTTATCATTATTTTGTTGTCTACGCATGCAATAGATAATATGAAAAAAAACAGAGAATGAGTAAATAAAATTACTCACAAACCACAATGAACACCAATATTCTTTGGGAAACCATTGTGGGAGAAAACCTAGCTGGAAGGTGAGGTTTCTCTTCTCTCTTATTTTTGGAATGGTAATGATGTAAGTATAAAGGAGAAGGCACTCTTTATGGAGTTCCCAAGGCCAGTGGCCCATGGGATGCTACAAAACACAAGCTCCCTCTATTCTCTCTCTCTCTCTATATCCAAGCTCAGCTACTCTTCTCTACTATAGAGAAAAATGCACTCAAAATAGAATGGAACCCCTTTTCCTCCTAGTGGTCTAGTTAACACAGCATGATAGATAACTAAGGGTTAAGTTTGACTCCTTCAACTCTTAACATGAGTTACAACTTGACCCTACTAGAGCCTTCTTCATAGTTTCCATGTGGCTAGCCCCTTTTGTATAAGTAATGAGGGTTGACATGGAATCCTCTCAAATTATGGTGGTCAATCATGATAAGTTAACTTCCAAGAGGCACAACTTTTATATATAAACTATGATTGATGTGATTCTTACATTGTTGGAAATGTATTTAAATATGGAAAAGCATCGTAGGTTCTCACATTGAATAAAAAAAATTACCCCCAGAAACATCAGTTGAGGCTTCAAACTGACACCAAAAGATTTCAAGCTTTAATTCTCCAAATTGGGTCCCACCTATAAAAATTATCATTTAAGTTGATTCCTTCACATTTTCCACTTTTAAAGCATCTAAATAGATGAAAAAATATATAATGATACAGTTTGAATCATGTCCAAGTCTTGTTTCATATAAGAATCATTCTTTCCTATCCAATGCCCACAATAGATTTACTCAAATCCAAATATGGATTAAATAGGAAAAGAAAGCTTCAATTTAATGAAAAGGTGAGAGTACATACAAAATCTTCAAAGTTAGAGATATAAACAATCCATAATATTGTGTGCCTCCTTTCACTAATGAGGGTTGTAAATTTCACTTCTGATGTATGGGAATGATGAATTGATTATGATTAAACACTAAATTATTTGTGTTGGAATGCGACAAAAGGGACCTTCTCATAATTGAAGAAGAATCAAATAGAAGATGTGGAAAAACCCCTAAAGAGGAGATTGTAACATAGACTATAGCAATAAGGCTAAATCTAGATACAATCCATTCAAATGCAAGCCTCCTAAACTAGAGGGAGACATTGGAGGAGGCTCACCTTCTATTTGAATTAAGACTAAAAACATACATATTATCCAAACAAAACTAACAAAACTAACTACACTATCATAGAGACTCGAAACATGGGTTCTACACTATTGCATTCCAAACTAAAGAGCCATAATCCTACCTTGCTGAGTGAAGATTATTTCTATGGATTCAAAATCATGTGAGACCAAGATACATAGAATGTAAAGGGGGTTCTTGTTCTAATCTCATTACTAACCTTGCTATACGATTGTGTTTCCTTACTGTGTGCCATGGGAAACCTTAATTGCATGTTTCATGTCTCCATCCCCATATTAGAGTATCCATGGAATCGATTGATTATAGACATTACCATTGATATTGCTGAACCATTTTTAGGGATGTGGCTTGATTAGTGAAACCATCCACTAAGTGATTGTTTTCTCATAACACATGATAATACTTGATGCTGGAGAATTTGGTTACTTCTTTCCTTGAACTACCACTGATGCTAATAAATTTTCAACTAGGGTAGTCTTCAATACTATCTAGCTTATTACAACCTTTGAATCTCCCAAAACTATCAATGATTGTATGCAAGAATCAATAATTATCCTCAAGAGTTATAGTAAGGGATAGGATTTTGCTTGGTTGTTAGTTGAAATACCAAATCCTGTGCAAAGATGTTTCATTTGGTCCTCTAGGGATAATGATGACCCAAACCACACTTAGAACATTAAGATTACTTTTTTAGGCTCCATTTAAGAATAAAGTGAAAGAGTGTTGATTAGATATCCACTTCGGAAAATTCATGATTCCTTAATCAAAGCTACCAGTTTGGTCTAGAGATGTGCTTTTCCATTCTTAATCTTAACAATCAAGGAGATAAATGAAATTAGTGATACTTTTATTATTCATCCTCACTTAATTTGTATTGATAGAGACATGGATTCCTTTGGAATTAATATGTTCTAACATCAATATTTTTCTTTTTTGTTACCACAGTTAGATTATTCAATTCGTATAGGAATATTACTTTTTTCTAGGGTAAATAAACCTTCTAGAATAAGTGTTTGGGAAATGTTAACCGCGATATCTTCAAAACTAGTTTTTATTTCAATGATATAATGTATAAGTTGCCCTATTGAGAGAACGGGATTTACCAGGAGTTAGGCATTCTTAATATATCATTTAATCCATTTAAAGCTAATTGCAATATTTAGACTATGCAATCACGTTGAAGGAAGAGATGATGGACTGGTTCCACTTTAGAAAGGAAAAGAGCACATCTTGAGGGACCTTAGATAGCTCACTTATGAAAATTCTTAGTTGTGATTAGGGGATTTACTTATAGATTCGTGAGGATGACTCATGTTATGGTTGATCAATTGAGTTTTCACATTTGATTGGTTTGATCCTAAAGGATTCAATTGACCTATTGCTAAATGTGTTTGCTTAGGGAGTGATAAGAAGGTGGATTTCTTTAGATTTTCATTGTATTTTTTCAACTACTAATATTTTTCTTCCTTCTCTTGTGTTGTTTGATTCGTATGAGTGTTTTTGTTATAATCTTTTACAAAATGTCCATACTCATGACATGAATTATAATTTAAGGGGAGTTTCTCATAATCCATGAGTTGACAGTGTTTCAAATTGTCTAATGTTAATTGAATCACTTCAGTAAGGCCCTTTTCCATATCTACTTCCACACATATGTGATCACAAGAAAACATGCACTCTCCAGTTTTAGATGTATCAATATGCCTATCTAGGGTATTTCTTATACAACACACAATGTCTTAATTCTAACAATGCAGTGGGAGGTGCGATAATTAAAACCAAATTGGAACAACATATGACACATCAATTTTTGGATTTAAATATGGATTCCACCTATTCAAACACATACACCTAGTGCCTAAAAAATCCAAAACATGATAGATCTCTATTATTTAGCCTAAAAAAAGGTGTGAAATATTCTACCATAGAAGTAGTGGGTGAGATTTCCTTTTATCAAGACTTCCTAGTGCTTTTGCACCTAGATTACCATAGGTTTGGGAGAAGGTTGAATTCTCATAACACATCCAATCAAACCTCTTTCAAGTAATGTGAAATCCATATGCAAAGAAGAGGAAGAGGGAAAGGTTATTTTAGGGATTTTGTTTAGATTCTTGACAAATCTAGAAGGTTGGAATTTAATTGTATTTCCCATTATAGAAACCTGAATAATAACAATTTTAGTTTGGAGGGAGGGGTGGGTGGCAAGTAGGTGCAAAAATAAAGTCATAAACAATCAAAGGGAGTTTAGTTGCAATATCTTCTCCAATGATTAATAATAATGTTATAAGGGAGAGAAGCCCTTATTTACATTAAAACTGAAAGAAAGAGAATTCTTAGTTTGTGGCACAAACTACTTTTATGGGGTTATTAGACTCTTATTAAATATAATCACCTTAATTATCTGTTATATGCCTTGTTTAACATAATAAGCCTTATACAATGATAGACAAGGACTTAGGCCAATAACATAGAAACCTTATACTACAAATTGAAGAGCTTATAAGCAAAATAATTCATTTACAAGTGGCTTTATTTTTATATAAAAAAATTGTTATGTTTAGGGACATAGCTAGAATGAGTGCTTAAAATATTAATAGATCCAAAAATATAACTAATTCCATAGTCTTTATTAGGTATAATATTAGGTAGTGGAGCTTGCAGAAAGTCTTAGCTTGAACATGAGATGTTATTCCACAACCACAACACAAGCTAGTCTACAATAATGACACATTGCAGTCTATGATTGTACGACAAGTTCAAAGCTATCAATCTCAATTATGGAACCTAGAGAGGCAATACATCATTGAGAATGTAGAATGAAATGATAGATGAAGCATTGTAAGAAAATGAGTTGCTATAACAAGAAGGTGAACTACTAGCCATCACAAAAGTATAGTATTATCACCTTGACTATTTGATAGGACTTTTCCATGTATGAGTATGCTTTTGAAATTGTAAAAGGGCTATTGTGGCACAAGTCAAAATCCTTCTTCAGCAGCAAAGGTTCTTCCAAATGTCAAGTCCAGTTAGACCTCAGGTTGTTTGGAATAGGAAACCCATATGTATTTTTGGACCAAAAATCATTATTGGGTTGTGGTTATGAAAGTTAATTTGAATGCAAGTTAAAGGAATAATTTTGACCTGCATGAAAGATATAGTTATACTCTAGCTATCTAAGTTATGAGAATAATATTATTGGGGGGCATACAATGAGCATATATCTATAGAAAATTCAAGATTAAGCAATTAGAAATTACAATATAAACATGCAATAAATATAAATTAAGCTAAGAAAATTCTATCACTAAATTATTGTTCATAGTCTTGAATCCACAACATAAAAGCGAAATATATATATATATAATATATATATATTTTAAGCTTCTACAATTTTTTCTATTAATAAAATAAAGTATTACATTGAGTGTGTATATCCATTGATATTACAAAAGAACTAATTTGGGAGAGCATGCCTCCAACTAGGTAAGACAAAGTAAGCACCATTACTACTTACAATCATATTTGGAGACTGGGGTGCTACAGAAACAAAGGAAATAATATAATACTAGAACATTAACAAACAAAGATATCCATTGACCACTGCTAGATTTGCTTGACAAGGATCATGCCACGATAATATGAGTATACCAAGATAGTCCATCAGATTTGGACTAAAAACATCCAATTCATGCCAATTGAGAAAAACCATAATGTTGATCACCAAGTTGTCAAAGAGGATACCCAGGGCTCCTCCAAGAGTTCCAAAAGACAATGTCGCCTGAGGAAAAAAAATGAACCATCCAAATTCTCATCATTTTGATATAATGATTGGAGAAAGATGTGAGGAATTAGCAAGAGGAGAGGTAATAGTAACAGGAGATGCAATAATAAGTGGTGCATTAATGATTATAGGGGGATCATTGAGATCCTTTGTCTTAAAATATGACTCAGAAAACACATATTTTTCCACCTTTCTTAATCATGACACCATATCATCCAAGTAGAAACGAAGATTCCAAAGAAGTTGTTTAATACCCTCCTGCCCTGCAAAAAGTTTGTAATTATCCACTACTAATATCTAAGGACCATGTAGAAGAAGGTTTTCATATGTTGGTGCACTACCAGTGAATATAGAAGGTGAGGTCTTCATTTTTTGAATTTCCCTAGGTCAGGGATCCATTTTCTTCCATCTCCTCCCACCTCATAATCAAAGAAGTATGAATGGTCTCCAAAATCCTTTGATTCAAGGTGGAGAATTTCCTTCTTGACTTCAGGAGGAACATAATCAAAATAATTTTCCATCGACTCGCACCCAAACAGCCTATGATGATGAGATGTTCAATTGTTCGCACCCCCTCTATAACTTTTCATTATCTGTCAAGAAGACATAGCTACAACGGGACACGAGTAGTTCGCACACAACTGGGGAACACAATAACCAACATGAAAAATAGATAAATGAACCCCAGGCTCTTGAAATCTCGATGAAACCAGAAGAAAGTCGTCTCTGAAGCTATACAAATGGAACCCACTACCAGTACATTGATGACTAGCCCAACAGAATACAAACTAAACGTAGAATGAGCCTAGTGACACTAAAGGGGAGAAATCCCACTTCAAGGTCAAACAAACCACAAACGCAACACCTATAAACTTAAGAGGGATATAATTGAAGGGTTGACCCCGAAAACTTATTACATCCCAAATTCCAAACACAAAAAGAAGCCGAAAGTGAAATATACAAATAACAAAGGAGACTTTAAACCCATAACACCTAACCAAATTGTAAGGGACATTGCAGCCATTAGAACCATATAGAGAAATTGCTTGGATACCATACACCACAAACCAAGTCCTGGAAGTTAAAAGAGATACATGTGGAATTAGTTCCTTGGAGCGTTGAGGTGGGTAGAATCGTCACCAATTCAAAGGTCATACCATTTGTCGTGTTATGCAAAAAAAAATGGAAAACATTGACCCACTCCAATGCTCCAAAACTTGAAGGAAAAGTATTTAAAGTATGTCATATTGGCATCCCATCATGAAATACTATGAAATTGAGCACAAGGGAGATATAAATGACCTTAACATCCAAAGAAGACCACAACTGAGAATCATAAATAGAAGGTGAGGAGGCCTCCTCTCCACCACCCTAGATAATGTCACATTGTCGCCACCCTGCTAATAATCACATGCATTTATAATGGGAGGACAACGATTATAACCCAAAGCAAGATTACATTTACTTGAATACACGAGGTCCATGAAGGGACATGTGTAAGACCCAAAAAACGTTTTATAACAAACATTCCTCCCATAGCTCATGCACTTATCAATGATCTCACATAACCCTCTATTAGATGTGACTAAGATAGGATCCAATCCACTCTGAGAACCCTGGTTCATATCAACGGAAAATTAATGAGCGACTTTGTGAAAAAATATATCATACCTTCTCCCAATTGCAACTACCTTTGATCATTTAAATTAAAAGGATGTGAGTTGGTGGCCCCAACCCTATGAATGGTGATCTTGACATGCGAGAATGAGGGGTAGACAAGTGTTGGTAATGGAACACATTTTGAAGAATTCCATCCAGCTCTTAAACACACACCCTCATTAGGGTAACAGATTAACCACTATCATTAGAAGAGTCATTAATTACGCCCCCAATGGGGACTAAAAGTGAATATATTAAAAAGCAAGGAATAAGACAATGAGTTTCTACACAAGAGCAATATATAACAAAATTAACACAATATTACAACAATATCAAGAATATAACAAATAAAATAAAGAATTCATAGTTCATTCACAACATTAGAATGAAAACTTCTCAACAAATTTGACCAAAGCTAACCTCTCATTATTCAAACTTCATAAAAGTTTAATAATTGCATAAGCAAAATTACCTTTTTCTATTTTCATGACTAAAGTCATAGATTTCACAAATAACTACCTTGTAGACTTTTCAGCTCCAATCTTGGAAATTATAACTACTCAACTAGCCTTTTATTTTATTATTTTATAGAAAATAATTTTACATCCAAAAATACAATTTTGACCTCTTTGGGCTTATAGTCAACCATGTCCCGTATCATCAATGTAAGCTTTCCATAACTCATGTTGTGAACAGATATCCATTATTCACTTAAATATTAGTTTTTCAAGTGCCACTTCATATGACATTAACTCCTTTAACATAGGCCACATACCATTTTTTAGTATGTTGATGTATGAATTGATTAAATATATTTCTCTTGAAGGAATTGAGATTTGTTGCTTCAACACTTACTTTGCAATGTTGGAGGACATGCATATATAAATCCTTTTTTGTTTAATAACTTGTTCTAGTCCTTCATGCACTCAGTCACTGCTCTAGGTGTATCATATTACCAACGGATGAAAACTACCATCTTCTAATTACTTTCTTGATATTTAGTGTAAACGATGACTTCTCTAAATGAAGCATTACATCCTTCTCAAAGGATGATCTAGATCATTTGGAATTGGCTAGTGCTATGTAGTTGCATTGAGTTTCCTTCTCACTCGTCCTCAATAAATTCTTTTTGGCATCTATTGTTTCATTTTTCCATCTCTTTAGCTTATCTAATTCTAATTCAATCCCTTCTAGATTTTCCCTTTTTTCTTTTATTTTATTTATGAATGTTAAAAATTGAGGGAATATATTTGAATATCCTATAGATTGTCATATAGTAAAATTTGCAACATTTAACTCATCTTGTATTTTAAATGCAAATGCTTTAAACTCAAACAACCTAGTCATGTCTATTTTATAGTAGACTACTTGTTCTTCCAGAGTGTTTATCCCTGTATTATTCTACCTCCTTGACCAATTTAATCATTATGGACTTAGGTGGCAAGTAACATTTATGGAAGTTGTAGCCACTAGATTAGCTTATATCTCTTCAATTATCAAATTTTCTATTTTGATTGTCTACTTAGGATTCCTTCCATCTTCATCTTATTTTATCTCACAACCCAATTCAAATGAGTGAAAAAACGTATCTAATTCTGATTTAGATGGAATGAAATAGCCGAAGCCCATATCATGTACTAGGAAGTGACCTCTAATACATGATTGCATTGTGGGTACAATTATTACATCTATATTAAATGATCTTTCTTCCATATGATTTTTCCCAATTATCTCATCCTTAACTTTTTTTTTGGCTTCTGCTCTTGATTTTTCTTCTACTTCTTCTTCTTGCCTTTTTCTTGTTACTTTAATTTCTTCTCTAAATTTTTATTACTAAGATAGTTTTCCTCTGTTAATAATTTTTTTTATGCCTCCTCTTATCTCATCCTTTCTTCCTCTTTTTTTCTTTAGTAAATATTATTTTCTCTTTACCTCTATTATTGCCTCAACTTTTCCTTTTCACTTCTTGTTTGTTTATGTTCTGCTACATTTTCCTTGTCTTTTTGCTCTATTCCCTTTTCCTTGGTACCTTTACCTTTGCTGTTAAGTCTTGGTACCTTTTTTTTGTCCTTGGTACCAAAGGAGGGAAAAATATAGCTAAGGGAAAATATGTTTGAAATTATATCACGGAAAAAATTTATTATTTTCTCAAATATTTTAGTTGTTCCCCAATTCATTTCAATAATAGTCTTGGAATAAAATACAAAAATATTCCACTCGCCGACAGTAGAAGGAAATATTTCAGATCGTGAGGAATGAATCAACCACTCACTAGAGAATCCAATGTATTCATCAAGATTTATCACAAGGAAAAAATCCCATCAACAAAATGAAGAAGTGTAGAATTTCCAATTGTAGATCACCAGATAATGCAATATACTAAAGCAAAATACTTGATCTACTTCTACAAACAAACTTGTGGAAGCTTAATCGATTTTGAGCAAGATCAAATAGAACACATATAACAGAGAATGAGAAAGCAATCACTAATGAACAAAGAAGAATACTCTGGGGAAAGCCTCAGCTAAAAACCCCGATCTTTGTATTATCATACAAGTGGAAATATGTTCATATTACACAGAGCTTTAGCTCACAAGCTATCCAACTCTCAGTACAATCCCTCAATACTGCTCATAGACTGAATAGACACAACATATGCCTTCCTCCAGTCCTCCAAGCCTCCTATTTCCTTGCGCAGTTTCCCCTGGGTCCTTTGGCTTCCACCTATGTGAATTGACCTCTCACACAACTCACCAAACTCAGAA
This sequence comes from Pinus taeda, assembly GCA_000404065.3. NCBI lineage: Eukaryota > Viridiplantae > Streptophyta > Pinopsida > Pinales > Pinaceae > Pinus > Pinus taeda. The sequence goes on along the minus strand of APFE030433666.1, from coordinate 30,124 downwards.
GTAACTACAAAATCTCCAAGGAATGAATTCCTTCTGCATGCAAGAGATATCCTCAATGGAATATTCTTACAACTGATAGTACATTGTCCCATCATCTGATCTCAACTGGGCCTGCGACTGAACTGACATGCATGAGTTATTTATGAGAGAATATTCAGTTATCTGAAGTGCAGTAGTTACATGCATAAATGCATTAACTCACTAAACTCACAATCAGTTCCACAAACTGTTGGAACTAATCTAACTAGACTTAACTCAGTTAACTGAGCTAACTAATTACAACTCAAAATACAACTCATCCTGATCTCCTTAATCAGGGGATAACTTCCTCAATCAAAGGGGAAATTGTTGCATGTCTTCACATAGACTTCATGTTTGATTTTCTCCAACTAATTAACTCAAGATGAATTAATTAATTAATTAATTTACAAACAGCTGCTAAGATCAAATTCGAATTTTAATTCTCAATTTTAGTTCAGGGACTAACTAAAATTGGAATGTATCCCGAAATGATATTTATAATAATGCTATTTTTAGCACTTCTATTTTTAGCATTTCTTGTTGCTATTTTCAGCACTCCCTCTCAACAAGAAAGGGATTATCAGTCACCCCAATCCTGTCTCTGTGGAACTTGAACTTGCATTTTGACAATGCCTTAGTCAAAATATCTGCATCATGTTCCTCAGTCGAAACATACAACAGATATTGGATGACCAAACAATCCAACTAGATTCTTCCGCATCCAAATGGCCTTACATGTTGCCTGATTGGCAGCCATGTATTTAGTCTTCGTTGAGATAAGTGCAATTGACCTCTGTTTCCTGTTGTACCAAGAAACTGCAGCTAAACCAAGGTTGAAGATTCCTCCTGAAGTGCTCTTCCGGTATCATGGGCTCCCTGCCTAATCTGCATCTGTGAAGCCCTGAAGCTTCACTCCCTCTGTCTGTTTGTACCACAATCCATATCGAGATGTGCCTCTGAGGTATCTTATCACATGCTTAGTTTCCTTCCAAAACAACTTGGTGGGCTAAACCATATCTTGACTCAGCTAGTTCATCGGAAAGCACAAATATGGTCGTGTATCACTAGATACATCAATGAAACCGCCAGCTGTCGATAAACAATAGAAACTACTACCTCACCTGAAGTAGCATCCTCCTTCCTCTAGTTACCAGCTATAGGAGTCTACATGGGCTTGCACTTGTCCATGTGAAATCGCCTGAGTATCTCATTAGCATACTTGCCTTGAAACACAAATACTTCCCCATTTTTCTGCCACACTTCCATGCCTAGAAAGTAGTGCATAAGACCCATGTCTTTCATCTTGAACTCTCTTGCAAGGTCCTCATTGCAAGACTTGATAAACTGATCATCACCTATCAATATTAGTTCATCAACATAAAGAACAATGATCAATGGCTTACCTTCTACCATGATGTGGTAAAGGTTTTCATTTGCTTCACTCTTGCTAAAGCCCAACCCGATGAAATAGTTGTTGATCCTGGTGTACCAAGAATGAGGTTCTTGCTTTAGCCCGTACAAAGCCCTCTTGATTCTGCACACATGCGACTCGCGATCGAAGGTATCAAAACCTTCCAGCTGCATAATGTACACCTCTTCCTCAATCTTCCCATTGAGGAACACAGTCTTCACATCCATCTGATGGATCTTCCAACCCATCTGAGCTGATAGTGCCAACATTGATATGATAGATGAGTACCTTGCTACAGGAGGAAAAGTCTCATCATAGTCGATCCCCTCGACCTGTGAGAAACCACGGGCAACAAACCTTTCCTTATGTTTCTCAACACTGCCATCAACTACTTACTTTACCTTGTAAAGCCATCGGGAACTCACCACTGACTTGTCCTCTGGTCTTGGGACAACATCCCAAACACAATTCCAAACAACGGAGTCATACTCCTCCACCATTGCATCAACCCAGACTGGTTGCTGCACTGCTTCTTCAAAAGAAGAAGGTTCAGTCTCTACACACTCCCCAACCAAGGCCGTGTAACCAATGTATCGCTCAGGTGACCTCCTCTATCTGCGCTGAGAAGATGGTTGTCCCACATTCTCTCACGCATCCATAATCAACATGTCAGCTTCTCTTGAGCATTCTCACCCATCTCTAGAAGACTCAACATGAGTGGATGTCTCCACTCCTAGATCCTCTGCATGTGGCTGCTTCGCATCAGTCTGAGGCTCCTCCTCCTTAGGAACTAAAAGTTCCTCCTCTGCATGCAACTTGAGCTCCCTCTCAAGTGATACTCGCATGGCTTTCTACTCGTCGAACTTCAGATCTCTACATACCACTGTCCTCTGACTGGTAGGCAAGAACACCCGATAGTTATGGGGTGTATCAGTGTACCCCACAAGTATCCCCAACCTAGCTATTGGATCTGGCTTCTTCCGGGCATCTTTGGTCACATGGCAATAAACCGATGATCCAAAGATCCTGAAGTGATTTTCATCTGGTCTCTTCCCGAAAAATGCCTCCATAGGTGTCTTCATTCCCAGTATACGATGTGGGCTTCTGTTTTGCAAGTATACTATTGTATTGCATGCCTCAGCTCACAATTGAAGTGGTAGGCTTTGGTCATGCAACATCACTCGAGCTGCTCCCACAATCGATCTGTTCTTCCTTTCGGCCACCCCATTCTGCTATGGGTTATGGGGTACCATCAACTCTCGTTTAATTCCTTCTGCTGCATAGAAGTCCTTAAACTATTGGGAGACATACTCTCCACCATTGTCGCTACGCAAGGCTCTTATTTTCTTTCCAAATTCTTTCTCTACCAAGGTTTAAACTCACAAAACCTTGAGGAGTTTTGATCCTTCTTCTGCATAAAGTAGATCCAACATCTACGAGAAAAATCATCAATAAAAATAACATAGTGCCTTTGTTTAGCGGTGGAGGCTATAGAGAATGGTCCACACACATCTATATGAACTCGCTCCATGATTTCTCCAGCTCTACTGTCTCGATCCTAAAAGGAAGATTTCACATACTTACCTAAGGTACAACCTTTGCATGTATCCATTTGCTCCAGTTTTCCCTTGGGAAGTCCAGTAGAAATCTGTTGCATGATCTTCAAGGCCCCATGGTGTGTAAGTGGCCCAATATTCTATGCCATAGCTCACCAACATCTTGGCTCTGCACCAAATCTGCTTTGGAACTCAATGCAGCACATTCGTCTACCTCCAGCTTGTAGAGACTCTTAACTCAAACCCCGATCCTCTTGGTCTGTCTAGTGCCAATATGCCTCAAGAATGCCTTTCCTTTACTAAAGACTACATCATAGTCTTTGTCTTCTAGCATAGCGACAGACACAAAATTCTTCTTCAGACCCGGTACATACTTTACATCAGTCAGGGTGAGAGGAGCTCCATGCTTCCTTTGAAACACAATTGTACCTTCACCTGAAACATGGTACTTTCCATCATCACCCATCTCAATCTACATCTAGAGATCCTTCTCCTCCAAGGTATTGAAAATATTCTTGTCGCCAGTCATGTGGAATGAAGCTCCACTGTCCAGGTACCAAACACACCCCACCATCGATGAAACCATACATGTGATGAGGGTGAAATCCAATTTGAACTGTGAGGCCAGTGCCTCACCATCTGATCCCTTTGAGGATCCCTTCTTGGATTTCTTCTGTGGATAATTCGTAGCATAATGGCCCACCTCATGACAATGAAAGCATCTCACTTTCGATTTGTCAAACTTCTTCCCACCATGGGAAGAACTGGATTTGGAATGGGACGCCTTCCCTTTCCCTTTCCTTGCCTTACTCGTTAAGGCTATATTTTCTTCATCATCTTTCTTTGATGAAGATCCATCTCTGGTGCTTCTTCTTATCTCCTCCTGCATCAGATCCGACCAAATTCGTTCCAAATCTGGTAGTTTCTCTCTTCCATTTACCGAGTCTTGGTAGCTATGCCAACTCTTAGGAAGACCAAGGAGAGCAAGACTCACCATGTCATCATTGGCTGTCGTGATCCCTACACTTCCAAGTTCATCCTTGCAGGTGGTGAGCTTGTTCAGATATGTAGAGATCGTGTCACCCTTTTCACACTTGATTTTCTGAAGCTTGTCTTTCAGCACAAGCTTCCTCTGATCATTGTTGTTTTGATATAGATCCTTCAATGTTTTCCACATTGAAAATGGCGTCTCCTTCCCATGGAAACTCGAGACTATGTTGTCTCGAACTCCCTCCAGAAGGATTATCCTCGCTCTAGCCACACATTTCTTCCATTCCGCCAATTCTTGGGCATTAGTAGTTGCTCACTTGGGGACTTCTTGATCAATGAAGTCCTTAAAACCGTTGTCCTCTAATACAACTTCCATGCAATCCTTTAAGGCTATATAATTTGAGCTGCCATCAAGATCATACTCGAGTCTCAAACCGTTGAACGCCATTGGTATAATTTGAGATGTGATAAGAATTCAAATTCTATAATCAGGAACTTCAAACTTGGAACTTCTCCCTTCTTTTTATATTGTTCTTCACTTTGGTCACCTTTGCTCTGATACCATGTAGAATTTCCCACTGTAGATCACCAAATAATGCAATATACTAAAGAAAAATACTTGATCTACTTTTACAAACAAATTTGTGGAAGCTTAATCGATTTTGAGCAAGATCAAATAGAACACGTATAATAGAGAATGAGAAAAAAACCACACATGAACAAAGAAGAATACTTGGGGAAAGCCTCAGCTAAAAACCTCAATCTTTGTATTATCATACAAGTGGAAATATGTTCGGATTACACAAAGCTTTAGCTCACAAGCTATCCAACTCTCAGTACAATCCCTCAATGCTACTCATAGACTGAATAGACACAACATATGCCTTCCTCCAGCCCTCCAAGCCTCTTATTTCCTTGCGCAGTTTCTCCTGGGTCCTCTGGCTGCCACCTATGTGAATTCACCTCTCACACAACTCACCAAACTCAGAAGTAACTACACAATCTCCAAGGAATGAATTCCTTCTGCATGCAAGAGATATCCTCAATGGAATATTCTTAGAACTGATAGTACATTGTCCCATCATCTGATCTCAACTGGGCCTCCAACTGAACTGACATGCATGAGTTATTTATGAGAGAATATTCAATTATCTGAAGTGCAATAGTTACATGCATAAATGCATTAACTCACTGAACTCACAATCAGTTCCACAAACTGTTGGAACTAATCTAACTGGACTTAACTCAGTTAACTGAGCTAACTAATTACAAATCAAAGTACAACTCATTCTGATCTCCTTAATCAAGGGATAACTTCCTCAATCAAAAGGGAAATTGTTGCATGTCTTCACATAGACTTCATGTTTGATTTTCTCCAACTAATTAACTCAAGATGAATTAATTAATTTATTTATTTACAAACAGTTGCTAAGATCAAATTCAAATTTTAATTCTCAATTTTAGTTCGGGGACTAACTAAAATTGGAATGTATCCCGAAATGATATTTATAACAATGCTATGTTTAGCACTTCTATTTTTAGCATTTATTGTTGTTATTTTCAACAAGAAGAGATAAAAGAAGAGGAAGGTGAAAAACAAAAGTTACCCAAAAAGCCAAAAAATAAACCAACCAAAGAAAAAATTGAAGATATTGCTAATAAGGATAAATTATTGGGTACTCATATGACTATTCATAGATCTCTAGGGTAAGGGGCAAGAAGCATTAGGAATTTTGGATCCTTGACCTTATCATGTGGTAAGAATGAAAGACCAATTGATGCATAATGATCATTGTCTCCTTGAATTGTGAAGGCATGGGTAGTAGGCTTAAGATAAAATCTATAAAAGATACAAGAAAAGTAGAAAAATATATTTTCCTCCTACTCTAGGAGATAAAAATAGAGACCATGGAAGGCACCGATTCATGTAATTTGCAATGGAAAAATAGTGAATTTCTAGTATTTAGCTCAAGAGGCACATTTACAGGCTTATGCATAGCTTGGAATAGCCTCCCTTTGTATTTAGAATTCTGTTTTCAAAGTTAACATTGATTGTTAAGAAGTTTTTGTCGCTAGCAATCAGACCAAATAATAAACATTATAAATGTTTATATTCCCACAATTTATAACAAAAAAGTAGAATGTTGGATTCTCTCTTAGCATTAAGAAGCTAAGAACATTGTAAAAATAGTACCATTGTTAATGACTTAACATAAGCCTAAACCATAAAGAAAAAATGAATGGATTATAGATTGAGATTCATTACAGGAGAGAATGGAAAATTTGATTTCTCTCTAAGATCTAGTGGGTGTTAAACCTACAAAGGAGAAGGTCACTTAGACAAACAAAAGAATTTGGGAATATAGTGACGTGGCTATATTAGTTTCTTGTTCAAAGTGATTTTCTTGTTCACAACATTTCAATCCTGTAAAATATTATTTCTTAGGAAACCTTTGATCATACGCCCATCTCTCTTGTTAGTTTCAGTGTTTTCATACTGCCATCAGTGATCAAAAATCCTCTTTTCATATTCATATTAGGGTCTCGCTCAGAAATTGTTGTCATTCCGCCTAGTAGGTCCTCATTCAAAAATTTACTCACTGATGGTAGCGCTAGTCAAAAAACCTCACTCAACTACACTCCATCTACCTCCCTTGACCTTTTACCATGCACTCCTGGTTATGTTACCCTCCATTCCCCAACTGCCATGTCACCTCCCACATTCACGTCATTCATCTGTCTCATGATTAATTGAAACTATGCTTTTTCCTACATGCCACATTGATTTACAACATGGTTTCCAAACCAATGAAGACGAATTTTTAGAAACTGAAAGAGGTTTTTTCTTCCAACATCCTGATGTAAAAAAACCTCTCTCAGTTTCCTAACAACTATTATGGTATGGGATATACAGATGAAGCTTTGCAGACATATTTTCCCAAATTTTCTTGTTTAGGCATGCTTTTTAAGAACACATTGTGGCCAATCAGAGATGAATCTTGAGAAACTGGAGTAGGCATGTGTTCCTAAGATGCCAAAGTACAATTACCTACTTCAAATTTTACACAGATAGTATAAACCGAGAGATACAAGTACATCTTTACAGCCTATTTTTTTGACTGTGCAAAGTCCTGTTTCAGTCACCTTTTGCAGAGATTATTGGGATAACTAGAGCTGAATTTTGGGAAAATGAAAGAGGTTTATCTCAATAATATATTTATCTACAATAACCTCTCCCAATTTTTACAGATCTATCTGGGATTGAGATATAAAAAGGGATGACTGGACCATATTTTGCAGGATTTCGAGAGGAAAATGTTCAAAGACAGTTAGCCACCTCATCAACTCAGAGTTGCAATCAAATTCGAATCTCTCTTCATTTTCAACAAAAATACATAATGATAGTGCCAAGTAGATACATTAGTTTTTAATTTCCTACATTTCATTTCTATTTGTGCAAAACAATTTAGGATATTTGTAAAAAGATCTTGAGACTTTTATCAAGATATTTTAGTTTAGAATTTGTATAAATACTTCATCATTTGAAGTAAGAAAGGGTTGGAATCAGTTGGATGTGTGGCTATTGATCAGGGACACTAGTGTAATCAGTATTTGGTAGAATTTAATGAATTAGTTGCAATGATTTTGATGGAATACTTGTGGTATGGAATTTTGACTTAGTTTCTTCTTATGTTGCTTATGTTTGAATGTTTTGTACTCCCATATTTCACTTCACTTCTATGATATGTTGATTTTCAAGTTGATGAGCAAAATACATCTTATATGCTCTATTTTGGGGAAATCTTCATAATTTTTCCAGTTTCTTTAGTTTATAAAGAATACATGCTTGTCTTGCTCTTTCTAGCACCTCACCGATCTTATCCATCTCACTTCATAACCTTAAAGTGTTTGAGTGCCTACCTACCTTTCTCCATCAGATGTTTGTAATCATACCCTCATTTTCCCTGACCTAGTCTTTTTGACCTAATCCTCTTCCAACAACCCCACCAAATCAAATCAAACACCCTCTGCAATTTACATCTAACCTAAAACCCTAATCTATCCAGCCCTCTTAGCCGTGATCCTTTGGAGAGATCCCTCTCTAGCTTGGTAGGGCTAGCTACCAAGTTAAAAGATTAGTCTGTGGTTACCTCAACTGGACTCTTTCTCAGCCTTGGAGATCTAGAGGAGTGATAACATCTCTCATAAAAAATTATTCTTTGGTTAGCCTTTAATTAAAAGCCAATATCTCTTCTAATGAGGAATAATCTTAATTATGGCCACATTCCTTGTCAATTTAATCTTCTATGGCTTCATGATCAATCAATGTTCGAGTAATATCTAAAGAATGGAATAAGTGGGTGGTTGGATCCCCCATCTTCATTTTGGGAGAGAAGCTAAAAGCAGTGAAGTTCACCCCAAGAAATGGGGCAATGATGTTTATTCTCCACTAAAGTGAGGAAAAGAGGATTGCAAAGTGAAGCTAGCTTCTATTAAAGAAACAATGGTCTCTAAATAAATTGACAATGAGATGATTAAGGAAGAAAAATTGGTGTTTCAAAAATACCATAAAGTTATAAGTAAGGATGGGATGTGGAGGCTCAAATCCTTAAACTTATAGTTAAAAGATGGGATAGAAACACCACAAATTTTTAATAGGTAAGAAAGAGCATAGATATGAAGGAACAATGTTAAATATAGTACAAATGAAGCTAGCTTAACTATTAGAATGTTTGAAGAGGCAGAGGTGGTAGTAAAATCTCACTTTGAGGATCTATACACTAAAAAGGAAGGGGAAAATACAAAGGATACAATATTGGAGTTATAAAGAATTCATTTATTAATCACCCATATTGAGAATCAATTTAATAAAGGAAAATTCCAAATAAGCAATTCTAAGAGAAATTCGGGGTCTTGCCCCTAACAAAGCAATGGAGCAAAATGGTTTTATAATTCATTTTTTCAAGGAATTCTAGAATACCATAAAGTTTTATTCTATAAAAATACTACAATATGTTCACAAGTCACTATAGTATGGGGGAAACGCTAACTCATCCTTCCTTTCTCTCATTTAAAAGGAGGTCAACTCCTCTTCCTTCTATAGGTTTCATCCTATCTCATTATGCAGTGCATCCTACAAAGTTTTGTCCAAGTTTATTACTAATAAGATAAAATGACTCATTCCTAAATCATATCATAAAAATGAGGTTTCATGCAAAAGGAGCATATTGTAGATGATGTTATTATGTTTAAATTAGTGATACACACCCCCTGTGTAAATGAAGATAAAGGTATGATCAGTAAAATAGACATGGAAAATGATTTTGATAGGCTTTGACACTCCTTTATTTTTTATATTGTTTGTAAATTTTAGTTTTGTTCTACCTTCATTTAATTGGTGTCTACATGTATAAGTAATCCTTAAAGCACCCCATTATTAAGGGGGCATTCGCTTCCTTCTTCGAGGGAAGTAGAATCCTGTGAAAAGGATTCCCTCTATCTCGTTTGCTTTACATTTTAATGTCGAAGTCATTAATTAGAAAATTAGATGTAGAAATATGATTTAGCAATATTCTAGGAATAAAGTGGTTAGAGGTGTAAAAAGTATTAACCACTCACAATTTTTTTATGACATGCCATTTCTAGGTGGTTCATGGCAGGAAAACCTAAAAACGATTTAGGCATTTTTTTATGTTTCTAAGGGAAGGATTAATAATAGAAAAACTAAAATATTTGGATGGAATGTAAGTAATAGATTCCTATTGGTAATTTCCACAATTCTTATGTTTCCCCATCAAGAAAGATGGTCTTATTTTAGATACCTAAGCATGCATGTATACTTGTCCACCCCATCTTCTCAAACGTGGCAAAGTGTATTAAGCAAGATTAAATCCATGTTTTATTAGTAGGAAGCATAGTGGTTGAACCAATTAAAAGAGGTTCCATCTAGGCATTTGGCCAATAATCATAGCTCTTAAGGAAAATGATGGTTTTCAAAAAAATATCCCACCTTAATGAATTTAACGCTTGGAGTAAAGTTACTCTAGAGAATGATCTACTACAATATTTGAGGGGAATTTTTTTTGTATGAGAAATATTTTGCAAGATATAGGAAGAGATGTCTTGATAATATTTAATAAATGATAAAATGTTCTCCCATATGGAAATTGATCAAATCAACAACTCAGGAAATGGTCAATTTATAGATATATGGTAGGATAGCATTATGGGAAAGAAAGTGTTAGCCAATAAACAAGAGTTATGACCTCTACAAGAATGTTTGGCTAGTCAAAATAAGAGAATGATTTTTGGTACCCCATCTTCATCTAGTAGATCAAGTCAATGGAAGGGATGGAAATTGAGCTTTGCCCCCCCCCCCCCCCCCCATATGGTTCCCTCTTGTTTCTTCATTCATTAACATCCATTAAGTTGTATGTTTGCATAAGACCCCTTACTAAGAACTAGGTATTGGGGCTATTAAATTTCTAAATGTTATTTTAATAGAGGTGGGTCAAAACTTTCATTTAAATTGTGACCTTTGTCCTCATATATATATTATTATATATATTATATATATATATAGATATATATAATATATTATATATATATATATATAATATATATATATTATATATATATATAGAAATTATTATATATTAGAGAGAGACGAAGAGACAGAAGAGAGAGAGAGCACACACCACACAAACACAAATGAGACCTATTGTTAGGATCATCTCATCTTGTTTTTTACATCATATTCATTGTAAGAGGAGGTCCCCCCTTAAAGTGGATTGTATTCATTAAACTTTTGTCATTTTCAAGGCTTCTTTTCCATAACATTTGGAAACAAGGTTATGATCCTAGGGTTTTGCTTCTTCAATCAAGTCATCTTGGCATTTTCACTATAAAAAGTTTTTAGAATGTTTCAAAACAAAAGTAATATGTATGTATGTATGTACACACACGTGCGCAAAAGAGACCTATTGTTAGGATCATCTCAGCTTGTCCTATAGGTCATATTCATTGTAAAAGGAGGTCCACCCTTAAAGTGGATTGTATTCATTAAACCTTTATCATTTTCAAGGATTTTTTCCATAACATTTGGAATCAAGGTTATGATCCTAGGGTTTTTCTTCTTCAATCAAGTCATCTTAGCATTTTCGCTATAATTTTTTTAGAAAGTTTCAAAATAAATACACACACACAAAGAGAGAGACACACACATGCACAAAGGAGACTTGTTGTTAGGATCGTCTTCTCTTGTACATCATATTCATTTTAAAAGGAGATTACCCCTCAAAGTGGATTGTATTCATTAAACCTTTATCATTTTCAAGGATTTTTTTCCATAACATTTGGAATCAAGGTTATGATCACATGGTTTTGCTTCTTCAATCAAGTCATCTTGGCGTTTTCACTATAATTTTTTTTAGAAGGTTTCAAAACAAAACAAAATCGATATATTGAGAGAATACCAAGGCATAGGTGGTAAAAATTTCAAGTTCTAATTTGTAATACTTTCAAAGATATGGCCTATAGAAAATAAGGTTTGTTACTAATCCTAAAATAATTTTCGAAGTCATCTTGGTATTTCCACCATATTTCTTTTTCTAGGAAATTTTAGATAGTAATTTTTTTTCGACATTGAGAAGAAATATCATAGTACAAGTGGTACAAATTTTAGGTATTGGTTCACTATGCTTTCATAAATGTGATCTATGGAAGTTAAACTTTGTTCCTAATCCTAAAATCGATTTTGAAATAGTCATCTGGAATTTTCACTATAATTTTTTGGATGAAGTTTCAGACTATTTTTAGAATCTTTAGATGATACAACAAATTACATGTGGAAGAATTTTCAAATTTTGGCTCATGATATTTTATGATAAGATTGTGTGGAAGTTAGGGATTTTTACATTTAATTTCTAGTGATTTTAAGAGCTTTTTCCAAGGTTCGCAAGCTCACTTAAAAAAAATAAAGAGACATTTTTGAGCTTCTTTAAATAACATAGTGATCTATCATCCATTGGGTAAAGCTATAGTTGGGGGAAAATATATATAAAGTACACATGATTTCACTTGATTGGAAACCCCTATAACCTTTGTTGGTATCCCTTTGAGAAGTACCACATTAGAATAAATATACACAAAATCTCACTTTGACTTAAATCTAGGTATACAAGAAGTACCCTAGTTATACTAAAACCAACTTTAGATACACTAATTGATCATGTTGTTGCTATTGTGCACCAAGAACAAATCTTGAGGAGACCACTGTCTAGTACCTGGGTAGTCATGTAGCATGACTAAGGGTGTGATTGAGCGTTCTTAGTGAGTTCCCTAAGGTATTGGGTTGAGTACTACTATTGGACCCGACATATATCAAAGAGCTATAATACCTAGCACTCACTTATCCTTCAAACAAAATAATTTTTTCTCACATGGCTTTGGAGAAAGATCCAAAAATTATTTCACCCATTAAACCTCCAAAAATCTCATCCATGACTCATGAAGAAATAGAAGACATGTAGTATTGAGTATCCAGGTTATAGATTTAGGTTAAGGAAATAAGTGATACTATGAATGTTAAATTGTCATAAATGCAAGAGCTAATTAAAAAGGATATGGAACAAAAAATGGAGGAAAATAGGGAAGAAATATAAAACTTTATCAAGGAAGAAATACAAAAAATTATCAAGGAAGAAATACGAAAATCCATGAATTGCATGGAAAATATTATTTAGAGAGGCTTTCTAAAATGGATATGGAGATCCAAGGAAATCATAAAAATAAGGAGAACAATTGCGTTGGGACTCAATCACATATGGAGAATATTTTATCATAATTGGAAAGCACAAATATTGAATCACTGAATCATATTGACCATTCATCAGTGCAAGATATGTACCATCAAAGGTTCAACTTGGCACCAAGAAAATTCTTCATTTCGAAGATAGATGTGAGGAAGTTTGATGGTAAAGACCCTATAACATGCATATTTCAGATGGATAAATACTTTTATCTACACAAAATTTCATCCTTATAAAAGTAAATATTGCAATTTCTTTAAAATAATATCAATTTGTATGGTATCAATGGCTTTGTGAAAGGAAAAATGATTCTATTGTATCTTGGTCCAATTTTATGTAGGAATTGACAACACATTATGGGGATGTTAAGAGAGAAGTATTCTTTATTAAATTTGCAAATATTCAACAAAGAGGTCCAATTATAGAGCACATTCAACAATTCCAAAAGTTGAGTCTCAAGGTAAAGAACATTCCAAAGGGTAATTTGTTAGACTTATTTATGACAATTTTAAAGAAAACCATCCAACATGAGGTGCATCTCTTTGAATCTAAACCCCTAGAGAATGCTTTCAATATGGAAAGTAAATTTGAAAGAAAAAGTTTGGATACTAGAAGAGTGGTCACTAATAACTATAGAGAACATCATGCTCCCTCTCCTAACCTCACTCAAATGTCAAGGTTGACACCTAAGAAAATGGATGAAAGTGGTGAAAAGGGAATATGTTTCAATTATGACAACAAGTACATTAAGGGGCATAAATGCAATGAGAATAAATTATTGTACATAGAATGTGAAGAGCAAGAAATAAAGAATTGGAAATATCACAAGATCTATAGTTAAAAGAGACTCTTCCAACAATATCTTGTTATGCATTGGCTAACATTAGTATTCCACAATCCCTCGGGATAAAAGGATATATCAAAAGGAAAAAGGTAACAATGTTTATTTATTCAGGTAGTATGCATACTTTCATCAATTATAGATTAGTAAAAATTCTCGCTTGCTTTGTATTTCTAACACCATAATTTCAAGTATTGATTGCATATGGTGAGACCATAAATTGTTTAGGGAGATGTCGTAATACTAAGTTGAATGTGGGAGGATATTTGTTGGATAGCTTTATGATTGCAACCTAAATTGGTAGTGTTGATGTTGTATTAGGATTCCAATAGCTACAATCATTGGGAATAGTTTCCCTTGATTTTCAAGTCCTTTTCATGATATTTTCCTCATAAGGAAAGGAAACTAAACTTAGAGATGTCAAAGGGAAACCATTTAAAGCGATAATCTCTAACAACATGACACAATTAATCAATAAAATTCACTATGGTGCAATTGCACATTGGTTCTGACTAAATGTTTAAACGTGGATCTCCTCTACTCTAGTGGATCTCCAAAATTTATCAACAGTCATTCCAAGGTAGGGCCTTCCACCCACTCAAGATCAATGATGTTATTCATTCCCAACTTGGAATTGTACCACCTAACATTAGTCCTTACAAGTGTTGATATGCAGAGAAGAGAGATATTGAGTAGATGTTTCAAGAAATATTAGATGTTGACATCATTGAACCTAGCCAAAGTGCTCTTCACCAATGGTGGTCCTTACGAAAAAGGATGGTTATGTTGTATGTGTCCGGATTATAGACAACTCAAAAAAATAACTATCAAATATAAGCTTCCTATTTGTGTCATTGATGAATTGCATGGAGAAATTTTCTTTACTAAGTTGGATCTACAATTGGGATATAGTCAAATCAGAATGAAGCAATAAGGAATTCCCAATACACCCTTCATAGCACATGAAGGTCATTATGATTTTTTGGTCATGCCATTTGGACTTACTAATTCACCCTCAACATTTCAAACCTTGATGAATTCTATTTTCAAACCCTTCCATATAAAATTTGTGTTAGTATTTTTGATGGCATATTAATCTATAGTAAATATTGGGAAGAGCATGTGCAACATGTTGATAGGGTCTTAAAACTATTGCGTTAACAATTATATGAAAAGCCTTTCAAATGCACCTTTGGGGTTCAAGAAGTGGAACACTTGAGTCATATTGTATCTCATGAAGGTGTCAACGTGGATCCTACCAAATTAAAGCTACAATGGCATGGCTAATCCCAAAACCTTGAATAAACTTAGAGGGTTCTTAGTCTTTATAGGCTATTATTATAAGTTTATAAAGAATTATGGTCAAACAATAGCACCTCTAATAACACTATTAAAGAAGCATTTTCTTGGACTCAAGAAGCAATAAAATCCTTTGAAAACTTATGGAGGCCATGTGTACAACTCCTATCATGGCCATAACTAACTTCACAGAAGTCTTTCTTTTTTTTTAGCGTAATGCCTCGAGCCGTCGCATTGGCGTAGTTTTAATGCAAGAAGGAAGGCCCCTTGTCTTTGAAAGAAGCCAAATTAAAGGAATAACTTGCTCAAACCCATTTATAAAAAATAAATGTTGGTCAAACTACATGATATTTAAAATGGTGCCCTCAATTAATAGGAAGACACTTTGAAGTAAAAATAAAACATGATATTTTGAAGTACTTCTTGGAGCAATGATTATCTTCAGAAGAGAAATAAAAATGGGTTATAAAGATGCTATATTATGAATTTGAAATTATATACAAGAAAAGAAAACATAATATGGTGGTAGATACACTTTCAAAGAAAGAAGAAGAAAGAGAGATTCGATTGTGTGTTGTTTCTATTCCACAATCTAATTGTGTGGAAGAAGTAAGGATGGAATGGAAGCAAGATCAGAAGGCACACAACATCATTCAACAATTACAAGAGTACACAAGTGCATTAGATAAAATTGTGTGGAAGAATGATCTATTATGGTATCAATATTTAATATATTTATGTAATAATTCCCAACTCAAAGAAAGTGTCCTTTTGGAATTGCACACTCTCCTATAAGAGGATATCCAGGGTTCTTGAAAACTGACTACATGGTCAAGAATAATTTTTTTAGGGAAGGTATTGAAACTGATGTTCAAAATTTTGTGGTTGAACGTGTGGTATGCCAACATAATACAAGAGAGATATCAATACCATAGATCTCCTACAATTATTAGCTATACCAAGTCAAAGTTGGGAATAAGTTTCAATGGATTTTATTATAGATGTACTCAAAATATGAAGGAAATAATGTCATTGTGGTAGTAGTAGATCGACAGACAAAGTATGCCTATTTTTTTCTCTCTTTTTCAACCATTTAAATCAAGTATATTGTTAACGCCATTCATCGAAACAATCCAAAAGCTACATGAACTATTGAGGATCATTTTAAGTCATAGAGATCCAACTTTCACTATATATTTTTGGACTATGTTATCTTCTTTTTTCAGTACTCAATTGGTTCAAAACTCATCTTACCATCCTTAATCCAATGGGAAAACTAAGATTATCAATAAATGTTTATAAAAATATATTTGTTTCTTTGTATATGATAAACGAGCATAATGGGTCAAGTGGTTACCCTTGGTAGAATGGTGATACAACACATCCTTCCATGTTTAATCAAAAATGTCCCTAGTTATGGAACTTTATGGATATCATCCTCCATCCATCACATCACCCATGAAAGGGACTACAGATGTTCAAGCAATAAAGGACCATATAGGGCACCAATAAGAGGTTCTCAAATTATTAAAGGATAACTTGGTTATAACACAAAATATGATAAGTAACAAGTAGATAAACATCATAATGAAGGTGAATTTGAAGTGGGGGATTGGGTATTTTTGAGCTTCAAACCATATAAATAGGCTTCCCTGATGTAACAAAAGAAGGAAAATAAATTATCACCTATGTATTATGGCCCCTACAAAGTGTTGTAGAGGATTAGAAGTATGGATTACAAATTAGAGTTGCCTCCATCTTCACATGTAAATCCAATGTTTTGTGTTTCTTGCATAAAGAAAGTAATTGGTGACATGATCCAAATCCAAACTATTTTACCATAGATTAATGAATAAGTGAAAATCATATTAGAACAAGAAAAAATATTTGAAACAAGGATTAAGCAACTGTGAAATTGAGCAATTATAAAGTACCTCATCAAAAGGAAGAACCTATTAATGGAATAGGTGACATGGGAAGATGAGTTACTCATGTCAAAATACCCATAGTTAGTTAAGTGTTGAGGACACCATTTGTTTGAAGGGGAGGAGTATGTTAAGAATAAACCCTTTTTATGCCATATATATTGAGTTACTTCATTTCTATTCTTATATTAATAGGTCAGCCAAAACCTTTCATTGTACCCTTTCATTATAATTATAACCTTTGTCTCCTATATATACAACCAGGATACCTAGCCTTAGGATCATTTAATATTGTCATGTACATTGTATTCATTGTAGAAGGAGGTTTCCCCCTCAAAGTGGATTGTATTAATTGAATTTTTATCATTTTCAAGATGTTTTCTCCATAGTATTTTGCACTATGGAATCTCAATGCTCCTAACCCAGAGGGGTAATTTATGAACTACATTGTCAAGCAAGGGTCTTCCAAAAATAAACATTTTATATTGGACACTACCTCATGGGAAGGTCTTACTTCATCAAGTGATTTAGCCCTTTGGTGGATCTCATCCTTTTTCCATACTTCAAGTTGGTAGGGCCACTTATATTTACATGATGAGTAGTGCTAGGATACAGTTACATTGAGGGGGTCATGCCTTAAAAGTCCTACTTCCCATAAATAAAAATATAGTTGGTGTCTTACTTTCTTGATTAGAAACCTTAATATTTTTTATGTCATATGCACTTATATGTAGCAACAATGTATACCATGGGACCTTCTTATCTCTAGCAAGAGTAGCTCAAACTACATTTAAGAACCTCTGATGTGGTATGTCTTAGATGATGAGATTTTTTGGAATGAACTTGGGTGGTAAGTGCAAGCTCTTGGTAGCTCAAAATATGCTTATATATATGTGCCATTTTATATGATGTACTAATTATCAATTTACTTATCATCAATGTGGCCTTTTCCATCATAATCTATGCATGATCATAGAAAATTAGCGTATGCATGGGATCCATGGAGTTTTTTCATATCTTAGTATAATGAACCCTATATTTATGTTCCCATAGAATTCGGTAGTAAACATGAATTGGTTCTTCACTGGGCTACCACTCGGATCTCGTTCTTGTAAAAGTGTTTGTGGCATAAGCTACATTTAACAAATATGATGACATATGAAATGTCAGAGGAATCCTTGTAGCTTGGTATTTACCCTTGCAGATAGTGTGACTCAATGTAACCAGTAAGACAAAGGACGGGTTGAAAATTGACCCAACTTTCATCACTTTATGCAATAATGGGCTCAAAACTTCCTTGAACTGGTTGCACCTTCTTCACCATGAAGTTTTCTAATCAAGGCCACTATTATCATGTAAGGTGTTTGGAAATGGGCCATTGAGTATACACCTATTTGTCATGTCCTAAAGGCCTTTCCTTTAATCCACTAGCTTTTGAGGAGTTGATGGTATTAATCTGAAGCTACATGACCCACTCATTGATGAGATAAAATTCAAGACTTGGAAACTTATATATACATCTAAGCTTGGATGATGAAAGGTTACAATATCTTTTCCCTCTCTGTCTCTTGTAGATCTATTTTTTTGTGAGATTTTTTAATCTTTGATATAATAAAATCTCCAACATCATGTTTCATTTTTATTGCAATAACACAATAATTTAGTTGCAAAGAAGAAGCAACACTAGAAATGAATCTTGAGACAAAAGAGAATGAAAGATCACTCTTTGGACTAAAGACATAAAAAGACTAATTTGAATTATGAGGCCGAAAGATCAATGTAATTTCTTGCATCACATTGAATTCCATGAGTATATTTATAATGCTCTCTTAAAGAGAAGAACAATGTGCACTAGGTTTGGTTCCTTACTACATGCACATGCACGAAAAAATAAGTTATCCCTTAGTTTCAATTAACTAGCCCAAGGATAGAGTTAGCTAGTCAAAAATAGAAATAAACTCCAAAAATAGGACTAATGTGTAATGGATAAGGTGTATCCAAGAATAGAAGGATGAGTGGATAAGGTGAACTTCAAGAATATAACTAGAGTCTCTAAGGATAGTTGTGCACTTGTGTAGGAGAGGGATAAGGATAATAGACAAGGCTAGGCTAGTGCACTATGGTTCCATGTCACTACCTTGTCACTGCCACATGTCATCTTGCATGGAAACACCTGCTAAAAATAGGGATCACAATGTAGCAAGCCATCGCACCAAGCTACTCTTAGATGCTCCAAAGGCACAAAAAATGCTAGCATTAAAAATAAGAAGCCAATATCCATCTCCCACTCACATCACACAAATATATCTCCAAGTTTGCATCACATAAGCTCCTAGTCTTCTTCACTCATTTAGTGGTCATGTTTAACTCTAAAGCTTGCATTATTCCAACCCTAGGCCTTCTTTCATCACAAAGGATAAAGGCTTCAAGATATTACCTCTAGGCCCATCCCATGGTTTATATCCCACAAACCATAAGTCTTCTCTTGCATCACACGAGCGCTAAGACTTATAAACAATGTTGCAATGGAAAATGAAGAGTATATTAACATATTCTCCAAGTCTTCTTCAAGCTTAGCATCAGACCAAGGTTAATCTAGTACTTAATCTTCTTCCTCTAGGTTTTACATCACACAAATCCTAAGTCATATTATCTTGCATCAAATAAGTGTTAAGACCTCAACTCTTTCCTAGCATTAACACTCATCTTCATATCTCCTCTGGTATTTACATCACAAACCCTAAGTATTACTACCTACAAGACTTCTGTAAGGAAATTATAAAGATATAATAATGCATACACCAATAGTGAAAAAAGTCAAAGGCCCTCTCTTTCCTTTATATAGAAGCAAGTAAGGGAGGCCAACATAAAACATGGACTAAGTCAACATAAGTAACCCTAGACTTAAGTCAACAAGGAACCCCCCCATAAAATGCTCCACTACATAAGGAGGTACAAACATCACACTAGGCTTATCCATTTTTTAAGATGATATATCTTCCAAGAATGATGCCCCTTTGGGCCCAACACCTCTCCTCCTAGATGGTGCATTATCCAACAAGTTGTTAAGCCAAAACCTCCTCTTACATGGTGATTTTTTCTCCAAGTGTCCTCATGCAAGGTGCTCTTATAATTTCATGCAACCAACCTCTCTCTAGTAAGCTCCTCAAACCAAACATCGTTAAGTATTACTAAACCTATAGGGTTTAATATGTCACATGGTTCCACACTCTTATGGTTAAGTTCCCTCCTCCAAGTACCTACAACTCATGCTCCTAGGTGGGTACCCTGTCCTAATCAAATAACCAAATCCCCTATTGTATACATCCAATGGGTTAGATATCATGCCACATATGATAACAACCTTCTAAGAAAGTGCATTATGCTAGCATTACAAGGATGTAAAAAATTCAATCACATTGAGTCATCCATATGTACATTAAGCATCATCAAAGGGTTAGGATACCACTAGATGACAATACTTTTGGATTAACCCCAAAAGATAACAATAATTAAGTAGGAGATATTCAAAATACCTCCTCAAGTCCCAATGTTTCTCTACTAGGTATAAAGATGACCGGAGGATTCAATGGCACTACTATTTCCAACAACAAAGACAAGGTTTCAGAAGCAATCCATTCAATGGATGATAAATCCTAAGGTCCTACCTAGCTAGCCTTCACAATCACATAAAAGACAACTTATGTTATTCAAACCCAAGTCCATAGATGAGCCTTATGATCCCATCATGGGGCTTATAATAAAGGGGGGAATAAGAAGGTAAACATGAAAAATAAGAACACTCACAATTGCACGAATAGGACCCTAACAACGACTATGTTATTGCAATATTGATGGTCACACTAGGAAAATGTGTGTGTGTGTGTTAGTAACTACATCTAAAGCATTGAATCCCAACAACCACAAACAAGAGAATAAGAAGAATAATTTATAGTGAACAAGAGGGAGATAAAAAACAACACAAATGTTTAATAAAAGTTTTTAAAGTTAGAAATCATAGCAATTGAAGGGGATCATCAACCTCTTAACAAAGAGGTGTAATCTTACAAAAATCATTTATTAAACATAACTTGGGATAGTGGTCAAGCCTTGAGGTAGAAAGTTCAATCAAATAAGGGTTAATTGAACCCAATGCACATATCAAGAAGGGAGTGTCATTTTGGTTGATGACAACCAACTCAAGAGCACATGCATGATTGTATCAACTTATTATCATGCAAATACTAGCAATCAAATGCCCATCAATAATAATTTAAGATCCCCCCATTACTAACAACCTAAAATCCCTTTTAGTGTTAGTCTCATATTCCATCCCTTTTAGTGGTAGTCTCATATTCCATCAACAACAATAAGAGGTTTTAGATCAACATCTCCTAAAATCCTTATCAACATCGAACCTTGTCAACATCAACACAAAAAAGAAAATTGACCAAGGTCAAAGAAATGAGAACCATCTATCATTAATAATTACTATTTAAAAAATAATACTTCAAGAACTTATTCCTCTAATCTTTATAATTTAGTATGACCTTTGGTACAGTTCCAATTAATAAACAATATTATCCCATATAATACAATAAAATTCCTAGTTATCATTAAATTTTATGATACCCGAGATTTTTATCTAAAAAAATATTTCTCCCATTTGTAAAACTTGTTTTTATATCATCGACGTGATTGTGACGTTCTTGCTTATATATAATAGTCCATTTTAATATATAGAATTTGCATTTGATAAATAATTAACCAAAGAGGAACTATGTGTGATTCGACCTTTCATTTACAAAGTTGATGAGGGGAATAACTTCAAATGGGCCATATTCGGCTCATAAAGTGATCAAACTCTTTGAAAAGGCAGCAAGATTACTTTTGAGGGTGAGAAAAAGACATCCTGGTAAGGAATCATCTTTAAAGTAAATCTTATCCAATTATGTAAATTTTTCCTATTGTTTTTTAAAATAGTGAAAAAAAATTATATTATAGTTATATAAACTAAATTATTTTATTCAAAGTAATTTATTAATGGTTTATTAAAAAATAAGTTTTTATTTTTAATAAATATTTTAGATTATAAACATATTTTAATTTAAAAAAATTAATTACATAAAAAATAATTTTAATCATATTTAAATTAATATGTTTTTAATTTATTTACATATATAAATATATTAGTTTATAATCTTTAATTTAAAATATATATACCCAACAAAATCTAAAATAAAATAAAATGTAAAATTTAATTTTATGTTAAATTTTTATTATTAAAAATTATTATATTGTTTGATGGGATGGATTACAATTTCATAATTATCATTTTTCTTTGCTTTTTATTAAAAGTCATATTCACCTATTGTATAGTTAATGAATGAACAAAACCTACTTGTTGGCTCATACATTTGTAATTTTGTAACTCAATCAATTAGCTAGAGTTAATGATCATTTTTTATTCTAATTAATAATTTTGGCTTTGATATATCTATTCAAATATTGTATGTTAGAAGGTGATTAATGAGAGGTTTCAAAATAATATGAAGACTTGAAAGTTTGTGTTGGTATTTTGAGCCCGTAATTTTAAATTAACAAGAAGGAAAAATGCAGTTGGGAGGGTGTTTGCGTCTGTTTCCCTTTTAGGTGTTTTGGGTACGTTGGCACGCCTCGCCACCAAGGGAGACCATGCTACAGGGGTGGCAATCCGTGACAAGTAGATCAGCCAGAGCAAGACAATAACACCATGTTGGGTTCGTCGGACAGCCGTGAGACAGAGGAGAGAGTCCCCGGGGCATGTGGTTGCTCTAACAACGTTGGAGTCTATCGCTGCTCAAATATGGAACACTCAAGTGAATATGGACAACCTCAAGTACCAAAGGTATG
Source organism: Pinus taeda (assembly GCA_000404065.3). Taxonomy (NCBI): domain Eukaryota; kingdom Viridiplantae; phylum Streptophyta; class Pinopsida; order Pinales; family Pinaceae; genus Pinus; species Pinus taeda. The sequence continues at coordinate 7,379 of APFE030433666.1, read as the reverse complement.
ATGTCTGTAATGAGCTGGTAGCTTTCGTCAATGACATTCAAGTTGGCTAAAGTGAAATCATGGAACAATTGGATAATCTGCAATGCCAGCAAAGGCGCACCAACAACCACCTTCGTAGTCTGGAAGCGAGGGTGGAGCATATTGATTTTAATATGCGCGAATATGCTAGCTATTTCAAAGCTCCCCTTGTAATCCCTCCCAACCCCCCTCCTTAATATGTTCCTTTTTGTTATGTTTCTCTTTTTGTTTACAGTATGTATGGCATGGCTCCTAGGCCACCAAAAAATAATGCATGAAGTTGTTACCTCATGTTATCCTCTAGGTCCCAATCTCAACAAGTCTGGTCAGACTGAGAGAAAGGGGCTTGTTGAGATTCATTTTGTACTCTTCACTTTGATGTTAATATAATGATTGAACTTTGACTGATAAAAAAAACAAGAAGGAAAAATGCACAATCAAATAGGAAAATTGAATAACAAAACATAAACATATGATCTACATGGTAAAACCTTGACAAAGTGTCAAGAAAACCTCCATGAGGCAAGGGATTGGAATTCTTTTATTAATCAAGGTCACCAATGTCTCTCCAATACATTTTTACTCTCAAGCTACAACGTCTTAATCAATAGGCATCGTTTCAAACTGCTTATAGGTATACAATTATCTGATGGTAAAACTATATTTACATTTACAAAATATTTTAATTGTTGGAATTTTTTAACAATCTCCACCTTGAAAACAATTTTCCTAATCCCTTGTCCATGCCCATTCATCATATTTTCTACAAGCCAAGAGAATCCAAATACCACCACATCTTCTCTATCGAAACTAGTTTCATAAACATGTCTGCACAATTCTCCTGTGTGTGGATCTTTTTGAGAGCTACTTCATCACCATCAATTACCTATTTTACAAAATGGTATTTTACATCAACATGTTTAGTCTTGATAAGATAAGCTCGATTAGTGGCCAAATGTATAGCACTCTAATTGTCACAAAATACTTTCACTTTCTCTTCCATCCTTCAAAGCTCACCTAGTAGACCCTTCAACCAAATTACCTCTTTACAAGCATGTGAAACAGCTATACATTGTGCGTCAGTAGTGGACAAAGCAATTGTTTCTTGAAGCTTTAACATCCAACTAATCGCTCCACCTGTAAGAGTAAAGACATAACCTAAGTAGATCTCATTTTTCCCAAGTCACCAACATAATCTTAATCAACATATTCATAGAATAAATCACTGAAACCACTAAAGATGATACAATGGTCACTTGTGCCTCTCAAATACTAAATAACCCATTTCACTACTCGCCAATGTTCTTTTCTTGGATTTACCATGAACCTACTGACAATTCCAACTGCATGTGAAATGTTAGGTCTCATAGACACCATCACATACATTAAGCTCCATACACATTTGCATACAATACACGAGACATATACTCCTTTTCTTCATCAATACTAGGACTTAAACCCGAAGAAATCTTAAAATGGGAAGCCAAAGGAACATTAACAGGTTTCACATTGTTCATGTCGAACTTTACAACTATCATCTCCACATACTTTTGTTGTGATAACTAGAGCTTTCCATTTTTTGTCATTGTGTATCTCCATGCCCAAGATTTGTTTTGCAACTCCAATATCATTAATATTGAACGTCCTAGCAAGTTGAGCCTTTACCCTGTCGATCTCTTCCATGATTTTACTTGAACAAGCATATCATCAATGTATAAAACCAAGATAATGAATATACTATTGAAACTTTTGACGTACACACAATGGTCATATTCACTTCTAGTGAAGTTTTGGCTCACCAAGAAGGGATCAAACTTCTTATACCATTTCCTGGGTAACTGTCTTAGGCCATATAATGATTTCCTGAGCTTGCAAACTAATATTTTGTTGCAATCTTGTACAAAACCTTCTACCTATTAAATATAGATCTCCTCATCCAAATCTCCATGAGGAAAAGTTTTTTTAGCATCTACTTGCTCTAACTCAAGGTCAAGTGATGCAATTAGTGCTAACACCATACGAATAGAAACAAGTTTTACAATTGGTGAAAAAAATTCATGAAAGTAAATATCTTTTTTCTGAGAGAGCCCTTTTGCTACCAGCCTTGCTTTATATCTTTCAATATTTCCATCAACATCTCTCTTTAATTTGAAGACCCACTTACATCTAACAACACTTCTCCCTTTAGGAAGTTCTACAAGATCCCAGGTTTTTTTCTTGGTCAAGGAATCCATTTCCTCGTCCATAGTCTTCCTCCTTTTTTCACTATCCACATCATTCATTGCTTCCTGATAACAAGAATGTTCCCCATCCTTAATCATTAGGGCAACAGATGAAGCGAAATATTCATACCCCTTAGGAGATTTTATTTCCCTTGTAGACCTCCTAAGAGTGATTGGTTGTTGAGTTTCTACACTTTCCTTTATATCTTCTCCACCTTTTTCTTCATAATCTTCTTCTTGCTTTTGTTTTTTGAAAAAAAGGTTGTCTCCAACTAAATTTGCTAATTCTGTGATACATGTTCCTATTCAACTTTTTCAACATCTACTTTTAGAAGAGAAAATTCATCAAACATTACGTCTCCGTTGTGGAGGTAAATCCCCTCTGCGGACAGAGGCGATCCCTACTAGCCCAAATTGGGTCTAGCAACAATCATACAACGCTACCACGCAAGTTCCTAATTGCAAATTAAAGACCAATGATGAGGGCCTACTTGGATTCCAACGCTAGCGCTTGTAGAAGAGTTGACGCTCTCGTTCCTTTGCCCCGACAGATCACGATTCCCACGATCTCCGTGAATGGACACTTGCACATACAAAGAACGACACAAACAAAAGCATAAAATCCAATAGATGCAACTATATATCAGTTAGAAAGGATATAACTCATCATCATTACAAAGAACAATAAGAGTGGAACCATAACAGTAGTCGTTTATTAATGATAAACAAAGAAGAATAAAACTATAGTTCTGACGTCAAATCCTCCTTTGGTTGGGTGATCAGCAACACATGTCTTGCAAAGCTTTTTGGGAATGTGAACAAGCCTCTATCTCCTTGGTTATTAGACAAGAATCTCCTTACTTATATTTGGCCTTATGGGAATGAAGAAGGCTCTTGCAGCATGGAGCTCTTGGTAACTTGACAATTCTCAATCTCTGGAACTCTAGAACTAGCTTGCCAAGGAAAATGGACAAGCTTTTATAGATGGGGGAAGGGGAGTTGGGATCATCCACAATAATCATGGGATTGGCTTTATCACTAAAGAAGCTTCCATGAGAGGTAGCAAACCACTTCCTCTCTATGGAAATCTGAAGCCAAACCACCCAACTCAAGATAGATTCAGTCCAGGAATTTGTTAGGATGAATCTTCCATTGTTTGTTTGTTAAAAAACACCACTGATTATGGTTGGCGCGAGTGCGACTCTGTGACAGAGCACCAACTGGCGCACCCTCTTTAGAGGATTTCCCCCATTGGCACGAGTGCTACACTGTGGAACCGCGCTAATGGAAAAAGGGCTATTTTTATGGGTTTTTAGCAGGAGATGTCTTCAGGGCAAATGAAGTTCATGTTCAGGGGAATGTAATGCAAGTGTTTGCAGGTCATGTCACTTCTCGTAGGTCCCGAAATGAGTCCTCCAAGATGCGGGATAAGGGGTTACAGGGACGGTGACAAATTGTTGTGTAACAGATGCCCCCTAAAGCATGAGGCCCGAGAGAGAGAGAGGGGTGAAATGCTTTACAAGAACATGTCCAACCGAAAACACTGCCGCCGGAAAACATGCGTGGATAAGTACAACTGATACCTCAAGTACATGATATATGTGGTATGGGCGCAACCATCCATAGCAGAGTACATAAGAATCTAGATCCAAGGTATGGACGTAGCCATCCAGTGAGGATCGATAAACAGACTCAGGCATGGTCATAGCCATCCAGTGAATAAGTCATGTAATAATCATAATAATCCACAAAATCGCAACCTGGATCCCAACAGACAAAATCCAAGGTCTTGCGCTCCATCTCGACCTGAACAAAGTAAAAGTTCAAGCATGCGAATATGGGAGTCGAAGTCGAACATGCAGGAACATCGTCTGATTACCAGTCAATGATGAAAACTATTAACATACGCGAGAGGTACTACCAATAATGACAATGGCCCTCAAGGTACTATAGGTACAATCTACAGTGTGCGAATCCGTGAGCCGGTGTCTAACACCCGTAGAATCATTTGATCGGAGGCCGATGATGAAAACCTCATGTCGAACACGAAGAACCTACCATTGAGGCATGCAGGTTCCAAGGCACCTGAAGGGACTCTCTAGGTCAACCTCCTGGATAATGAGCTGAAGTCGACAGGAAGCGACCTTGATCGAAGGTGGGCCATAGTGTTTCCCACATCATCGACACGAGACAGAGGAGGATAATATGTTTTGTGAATCAGGATTATGTGAGTCATTAGAGGGAGGTTGATTATTTCGCAGAGGTCAACTTCTCTTGAACATATCAGCAGCACGATAATGGACTTGGTAGTATTTGACATCAAATGATCAGAGGTCATGGTGACAAGGCAACGAGCAGATGAGAGGTCAAACAGGATCACCCAAACCCACAGAGGAAAGTGAAAAATGAGATGAGATTTCCCCACCCAGACACGAATGCAGACAAGTGCCATGTTCAAGAGCGACATACTGCCGACACGACAATGATTCTGGTTCCATTTTCCCCACCATTTCTGGTGAGTACCCAATTATTTTTATTAACAAGCTTGACGGGGATAGCATATGCTTGTAAAATAAGTTCGTCCTTCGAGCGAATCCATCCTAGTATATTTAACGAGCCCTAGGAAGGAGAAACTCGAGTAATGTCATTTCGACTGAATCCAATGTCATCAGGTTTTAACGAGTCTGACAAAGGGAGAACTCGGCGTCTTTTCATGTTTAGAGAGTTTGAAAAGACAACAGAAAAGAAAACTCCAGGGAGGTCCTTTTTCGTAAATTTGTGTCTCTCGAGCCCGAAAAAGTATAAAACAATGTTCAAAAGAACCGCCCAACCATTACGATCGAGGAGTACTTTTCATGATTAGTGATCTCGACTTGAAAAAGTAAAAAAACCATCGAAACCACGTCGTTTCATAACCGTTAACGAGCCTGAAACGACAAGGGCCCGACGATCTTTTCGTATTTACACGGTCAGAAAAGAGCTTAAAGGCGACCGCCTCTTATTTACGTTTAACGAGTCAAGAGGAATAACTCGGCAATGTTTTCATCTTTAAACATTCAGAAAAGAGCTGAAAGAAGACCTCCATTTTTATTCTCTTTAACGAGTCAAAAAGGGAAAAAATACTCGGCAATCTTTTCATATTTTGCGAGTGAGAAAAGAGCTTAAAGGTGACTCATCCTAGAGGAACGAGTGGTATAAAGGGTAGCAACTGGTTCCGGCAATGGTGGAACTGCTCAAAACATGTAATGGTCAAGAGGCTAGCTAATAAAACCACTCTTAACTGCGGTTCCTCAGGAAAGGAAAAACAACCAAGTGAAAGCGTATGATCGGCCAAAGAGATGGTAGGAATGGAATGAAACAACCAAGGCTCATCTAGCATAATTGAGCGGGTAAAGACAGCAATCACGAGATGTACATCGAGTATGGGTTCATTTTACACATGCTTGAACCATGGAGAACTCTGCTTGGATTCGATTTCATGTTTACACAACCTTGAAATGAAAAACTATGCTTGTTATAAGTTCGCATGCCCCCAGCATAATGACGCAAAACGAGGTACATGCCCCCCAAGCTTCATTGCATTCAACAAAGTGGATGGAATGAAGGTTCACTTTCGAGATCTTGGAAAGACTCGATGTGTATTTTACGAGATCGTAATCAAAAGACTCGATTTGGAAAGGGAGATGTTTCATTTTTTAATGAGGTTGACACAGTAAAAGAACTATCCTCGTAACCCTTGTTTCATTTGTTAACGAGCTTGACACAAGATCAGGAACTATGCTCGATCAGACCCAGTGTCATTTTTTAAGGAGCTTGACATAGGAAAGCAAACTATGCTCCAACTAGACCTAGTTTCATTTTTTAAGGAGCTTGACATAGGAAAGTGAACCATGTACCTCGTTTTGCATCATTATGTTGGGGGCATGCAAACTTATAACAAGCATAGTTTTTCGTTTCAAGCTTGTGTAAACATGAAACCGAATCCAAGCAGAGTTCTCCATGGTTCAAGCTTGTGTAAAAATGAACCCATACCCGATGTACATCTCGTGATTGTTGTCTTTATATACTCAATTATGCTAGATGAGCCTTGGTTGTTTCATTCCATTGCTACCATCTCTTTGGCCGATCATACGCATTCACTTGGTTGTTTTTCCTTTCCTAAGGAACTGTAATTAAGAGTGGTTTTATTAGCCAGCCTCTTGACCATTACATGTTTTGAGCAGTTCCACCATTGCCGGAACCAGTTGCTACCCTTTATACCACTCGTTCCTCTAGGACGAGTCACCTTTAAGCTCTTTTCTCACTCGTTAAATATGAAAAGATTGCCGAGTATTTTTTTCCTTTTTGACTCGTTAAAGAGAATAAAAATGGAGGTCTTCTTTCAGCTCTTTTCCGACTGTTTAAAGATGAAAATATTGCCGAGTTATTCCTCTTGACTCGTTAAACGTAAATAAGAGGCGGTCGCCTTTAAGCTCTTTTCTAACCGTGTAAAGACGAAAAGATCATCGGGCCCTTGTCGTTTCAGGCTCGTTAACGGTTACGAAACGATGTGGTTTCGATCGCTTTTTTACTTTTTCAGGTCGAGATCACTAATCATGAAAAGTACTCCTCGATCGTAATGGTCAGGCGGTTCTTTTGAACATTGTTTTATACGTTTTCGGGCTCGAGAGACACAACTTTATGAAAAAGAACCCCCCTGGATTTTTCTTTTCTGTTGTCTTTTCAAACTCTCTAAACATGAAAAGATGTCGAGTTCTCCCTTTGTCAGACTCGTTAAAACCTGATGACATCGGATTCAGTCGAAATGACGTTACTCGAGTTTCTCCTTCCTAGGGCTCGTTAAATGTACTAGGATGGATTCGCCCGAAGGGCGAACTTATTTTACAAGCATATGCTATCCCCGTCAAGCTTGTTAATAAAAATAATTGGGGTACTCACCAGAAATGGTGGGGAAAATGGAACCAGAATCATTGTCGTGTCGGCAGTATGTCTCTCTTGAACATGGCACTTGTCTGCATTCGTGTATGGGTGGGGACATCTCATCTCATTTTTCACTTGCCTCCGTGGGTTTGGGTGATCCTGTTTGACCTCTCATCTGCTCGTTGCCTTGTCACCATGACCTCTGATCATTTGATGTCA
>APFE030433659.1:0-13023 GCA_000404065.3 Pinus taeda | reverse complement strand
TATTAAATATATAAATATCATTTTATTTATTAAGGGTGGTCACTACTCATTTTGCAAATTTTAAAAGGATTTTATAAAATTTAGTTTAGCATTAAAAATATATATTTTATACTATTATTAATTTGATGTATTTTTAATTACAAAGACAAATATATTTTTTTTTGTAAGCTAGGATGGTACTCATTCTATTACTTTGATCAATCGAACATTACAACATATCAAAAAAGACAGTTTAAGCCCGCCCTCTTGGGGAAACCGGGACATAGTACCATCTAAAGTTTTTAATAGCAGCCCAAAAATAATAGGTCCACAGCCTAGCAGACTTGGCTAAGTAAACTATGCAGTCTTGAAACTTACTGTAACTATTGCTAAAACTACTGGTCTGTATAACATGATTGTTCCTATCTTGCACATGAACAGAACCAAAACAAAAAACCGAGTTGCAATTTCTAACCATCAAAAAACTCAGTCGTTGCCGCCATCAGTATGCTTGTTTGCAGCTTCCTCTGGTCCGGAATGGTCACGATTCAGCATCTGCTGGATGGCATCCAGCTGTTCTTCCTGCTTAGTCATAGCTATACGCAGATAGCTCAATTCTCTGCGGATATTTTGATCACCGAGAGCCAGCTCCACCATTTCTTTGGCCACATGCTCCATGGCCTTGGCAAGAAGCCCCTTCATTACCCAATAAATATGCAACGATTGTTTGATTAAGGACATCCATCCTCTGGTATGACCCGGATCATGGAGGAGAAATTCCAGATCTTCCATTTCCTCATCCGACTGGTTCTGCAATGCTTCCTCTTCGAGATAGTCCATGATTTTGCGCACAGCCAGGTGGGAGTGACGGAGAAAGGCCTGCTCAGCCCGACGAACGCGGAGGTTGACAGTTTCTCTGGGTTTTCTCCTTTTGCCCGAACGCCTGGAGGTTTCGCCCTCCTCCTTCATAGGCTCGCTCTGCCCTTTGCCCCGCTTGCCCGACTGGTCTTTTTCATTGTCGGGAAAGATGCTGTGCTTCCGCAGGCCAAAGCGACGAGTCCCCGTTTTCTGATACTCGGGAAGATCAGTCCTCGCCTTCTGCTTATTCTTTTCAGTTGGGTTCTTATGGGGGTTCCGGCGATCGCTCACACCTCTTTTACCCAAATCATCCTCCGGGGTTTCTTCCACCTCATCCGGCGAAGAGCAGCGCTTTCTCATGCCATAGCGGCGAATCTTCGAGTCCCGGAAATTCAGTTGCTCCGTCTGCTTCTGTTCCTGACCTTCCTCAGCCGCGTTCTTATGATAGCGCCTACCATCGTGCACAGTCTTCGGGATCCTATCATCATCCGAGTTATCCTCGATCTCCCACACAGTGAAAGGCGGTTCCTCCTGCATAAAAACTTTGCCTTCTTGGCTCCTATTCTCTTCCCTCACATTCTGGCGCACCTCAACCTGTTTCAATTTTCGTCTGGTCTCCATACTATCCACGGGCCTGTCTCGGTGTTTTCTCTGTCTACCAGAGGTTGTAACAGCGCTCTGACGCCTCTCAGTGGAAACCTCCGTTCTTTTCCAAATTGAGACCTCGCAGAATGCCGTAACAATCGGCCAACCGCGGTTATAAGGCAATTGCCTTTCATCGGGGATACAAATTGGACCGGTTTTCAAGAGTCGCCGGTAGATCTCCGTCGAGCCCCTGCTCTCGACCATCATTTCCGTATTACTCTTCTCAGCTGTGCTGTTAGGCGAACTGCATCCATCACCTTTCATAGTTCTGGCATTAATTAACTTACCATGTGTGTACTTCTGTCTAACCGCTCCACCCGCCGCCGTTGTACTGCCATCGAAAGTCTGATCCATCATCCTGTATTCCGTAATTATGTTCACATCAGGTCCCAAAAGCCCCATATTGTTCAGTCGAGAACTCCACTGACCCCTTCTAGGCCAGCTCACTGATCCGTGCATTGGCATTTGTGGTTTTATCATGATCGGCCTTGATAAGGTCCGCCAGCGCCTTCCACTCCCCATTTCCTTCCACGGCTCGCCATTGGCTATTGATTGTGGTGCCACGTCCGCTGCATCCCCAATTGGCCAGCCAATCTGCGGCCTGATTCCCTTTTCTGCGGACATGACTGATAATTCTGTAGTCGATACGTTTGAGGAGCACAGCAATTTCTTTAACTATCCCCGCGGTCCGCCAGCTTTTGGCAACCTTCTCCCATCCCTGCCCATTGTTAAGCCTCCGCAGTATGTCCACCACAAGTTGCGAGTCCCCAGTAATTTCCAACTTAGAGTAACCATTCCTGATGGCTATCTGAAGGCCTTGATGAAGGGCCCAAAACTCGGCCTCATTATTGGTCATCTGGCCTCCCAGTCAGCAAAAATCCATCTGACTCGTCTATTGCTATCTCTGAATATCCCTCCGAAGCCAGCGTCGCCCGGGTTCCCTTTCGAGGCCCCGTCGAAATTGAGTTTAACAAAATGGTCACTGGGATAGCTAAACTCTTCTGGGCTTTGAGTTCGCATATCATGGTTGGCCGAACATTTGAAGTGAACCATTTCAGGTTTTAGGTTTATCTTATTCAGAATATCTTGTTCCTCAGGATTTGCCTTCCAGTCATCATTCGCCCATTTACTGACAAGGATAGTCTCCCGCATACTCTCGACCACCCGAGCCCAGATTACCTCTGGATTTTTGGCAGAATTTTGAAATATCCTCCTATTGCGCTCTTTCCAGATCATCCAGAGGATGAAGGGGGAGATAAGATTCCAGGCCCTCTGGATCACCCTGCAGCCGAAGGTTTCTTTACTCCAATTGAAAATTAAATCATTAAATTCCCTACTGTTGGTTCGTGGTTTTTTGAACAGTCGTTTGGCAAACAGCCAGAGTTTCTCTGTATACGGGCATCTGACTAACAGGTGATCTCTAGTCTCAATGTCATTGTTGCACAGGTAACAACGTGACGGGCCGTTAAATCCCTTTTTCTGGATACGGTCCTAGGTTAAGATTTTGTTTTTAGTTTCCAACCAAATAAAGATTGTCACCTTCGGCCACCAGTTGGCCTCCCAAATTGTTTTTCATTCCACATTTCCTTCTCCTCTGTTCTGAGAATCCATTAGATAATAAGCCTCTTTGGTTGTGAGAGTCCCCTTCATAGAATTCCCCCAACGGAGGATGTCTTTCCCCTGACGAACTCTAATTCTCCTTGATCCCATTTCTTTCCTGTACCAATCTTGGAGCTCTGGGGTGAGCTCCCGAGCCCATGCTGTCGGGTCTTCCCAGACTCTCCACCCCTCCGATATGTCATTTACTTTCCAATAGTCCTTTACACTAATTCTGTTTTCTTCAACTCTGCCACGGATCTGGAGGAGGTTCTGGATGCTATTCAAACTTTCACGTTGTTGCCACCGGTCATCCCAGAAGTTGGCCTCTGATCCACCCTGGATTTCCCAGAAGGTATGTTTACCAATCAGATCGTGATTTTGAGAGGCTAATTCCCAGATGGCGGAGCCTTTGGGGATTTGCTGATGTCTAAGGATATCGACCTGAGAGGCTGGCATTCTGTATTTTGTCCTCCATATAGTTTTCCAGAGATCATTTCCACCACTAAGCCATCTCTACCACAGCTTGGCCCCCAGGACCCTGTTGAGAGTTTCAGGATCCCTGAAGCCTAACCCACCTTTCTCTTTTCTTTCAGTTAGCTGACTCCATGAGACTAGGGCCCATTTTTCTTCTGATCGGATCCGCTCCATATGAATTTCCGGATGATTTCTCTGATTTTAGCACAAACCCCCACAGGGGCAGCCATAATCGAAAGAGGGTATATAGGGATGGCTTGAAGAACCGACTTAGCAAGAACGATCCTGCCAGCTATGTTAAGAACTTTGAAGGCCCAATTTGCAACCTTGTTTCTTAGTTTGTCCAGCACTCCTTGCCATTTTTTCATCCTCCTAGAGGTGTAGTCCAGAACATTACCCAAATATTTAGTAGGTAATTCCCCTTTTTTGAATCCAAGAATTCTGATTAAGTGGGATTTGACTTGGTCTATTGTGTTGAAGATAAAGATGCAGGATTTGTCCTTATTGATTTCTAACCTAGAAGCCTCTGCAAACAGATCCAAGATTTTTCTGAGTTGTCGGACTTCTCTTACCGTTGGTTCCCCAAACAACATTATGTCATCAACAAATTGTTGGTGAGTTAGGGGCAAGTTGTTTCCCCAAATTTGCAACCCTTTAATTCTGTTAGCTGTTCGTTCTTGTTTGATGAAGCGACCAAGGCCCTCAGCAGCAAGAATAAATAAAAAAGGGGACAAGGGGTCTCCCTGTCTAATACCTCTAGAGGCATTGAAAGTTTTTGAGGGGCTTCCATTAACCAGAATAGAAAAGTGAGGGGAGGAGATCAGGTTATGTATCCAAGCAATCCATCTTTGGTGAAAACCAAATCGCTCCAGGATAGTTTCCAAGTATTTCCAATTTAATCTATCATAAGCTTTCGATAAGTCTAATTTAATCATCATTCCTTTTTGCTTTTTAACTTTTAAGGAGTGGATAACCTCCTGAGTTACAACAAGACCATCAAGAATCTGCCTGCCTTCCACAAAACGAGTTTGTTCAGCCGAGATTAAATTATCCAAGAGAGGCTTTAATCTTTTGGCAATCAGAGATGTGATCATTTTGTAAATAACATTACACAAAGCTATAGGTCTGAAGCCATTAGCCTCTTCTAGGTTGTCTCCCTTAGGAATGAGGGCGAAAAAGGTAGAATTGAGAGCAGGCCATACCTTTTGGTTTATCCTTGATTGTTCCACTAAGTCCAGTATTTCTTTTCCCAGGAAGTGCCAGCCCGCTTGGTAAAAGTCCACTGTGAAACCGTCCGGTCCAGGAGCAGTCCCCTTTTTCATAGCCTTCACAACTTCCTCCAGCTCCTCTAGGGTCACTGCCTGCATAAGAGCTTTGTTTTGGTCCTCAGTGACCAAGCTGGGGATAGCTGAGCAGATCTCTTGAATGGCTCTCATTCTATCAACTTGGGGTTCTTCCAGAATCTCCTTGTGGTGTTCCATCAGGACTTGTTCAATTTCATTCTGCTCAACTACTCTCTCTCCATTCTTGTTTTTAATTGATAGGATCCTGTTTCCTTGCCTATGCTTGATCATAGCTTGGTGGAAGAATTTAGTGTTTCTTTCCCCTTCCCTTCGCCATTTTATCCTAGATTTTTGACGCCATAGGATCTCCTCTTGTTTTCGTCGTTCTTCTAATCTGCCAAGGATTGCCCCTTCTTTATTGATGCTTTTCTCTGTTCTTCCTTCTAATATTATCTTCTGCTGAATATCCTCCATTTCCTTTTCTAGTTTTTGTTTGTCTTCCAAGATATTGCCAAATTCCTCCTTATTCCATCTTTTTATTTGGCCTTTCAGCGATTTCAATTTCAGTTGGAACGTGTGCATCCTGCATCTGCCTTGACTAGTGCTATTTCCCCACCAGTCCTCAACTTTCTTGATGAAATCAGGGTCCCTTAACCAAAAGGCTTCAAATCTGAAGGGCCTTTTCCCCTGAATCCTCTTAATGTCAATTTCTAACCGGATCGGCCAGTGGTCCGATCCCAAAGAGGGTATGATCTTAGCCTCCACAAAAACATCCATCTTCATGATGGCTTCCGACACTAGGAATCTATCCAGTCTAGAAGCAATTTGGTTTTTGCCTCCCCTTCTGTTGTTCCATGTGTAGATCCCAATGATACTTTGGATATCCACAAGCCTGAGTTCCTCAATCATTTCATTGAAGCTATCCATGAAGTGATCCCTCCTCCTAAGCCCTCCTGTTTTCTCGTCCAAGGATCTGATCAAATTGAAGTCCCCGCCAATGATCCAAGCCGCTTCAGGGTAGAGTCTGCGGATAGTTTTGAAGCTGTTTATGAACTGCTCCCTTCTCCCCGAGGAGGGGGGGCCGTAGACCCCTATAATAATCACCTGTTGAGGAGTTCCTACGATCCTACCTAGTCCAGTAATGGATCCATTCATGCAGGACCAGTTGTCTATGATAATTTCATTGGCATTCCACAAGATTGCAATACCTCCTGCAGCCCCTATTGCATCTTGCCAAATCACTTGATATGGGAGATTACTTTTATCTATAATTTCTGCTAGCTGTGTCACCAAAATTTTTGTTTCCTGTAAGATCATAATGCTAGGTTTCTCCTTTTTCAGCTTATCCTTTATATGTCTCTGCTTACCTCTACTATTCAGGCCTCTAATATTCCAGCTGATGACTATCATTTAAAACTTTTTGTAAGAGGGGAAAAATACCTCCGACAGAGGTATCACTTTACCTGAGTTTATCAATATCTCTCCCACTGTCTGAATCGTCTCACTCATTGGTTTCCGGCCTCGTTTCCTGTTGTTTTTTCCAGAGCTGCCCAATCCTTTATCCTCACTGTCCTTCTCACTTTCTGTCATGGCTGGTCTGTCTGGGGGTTCTCCTTTTTTCTCTTTGTATTTCTGAAAAACTTCTTTATATAGTTGTTTTTGTTTTTCAGGAATGAATCTGCTGTCCAGATATTTCCATTCCTGGAGTAGCTTTCTCATGATTTTTTCCTCTTCAGCTTCGTTTTCTGTCGGGTTTTCCACTTCCATCCTAGATGCCTGTTCTGATTCTGTTTCCTTTTCCTCCGGTTGTTCCTTGCTTGATTTCTTTAAATCTGTTTCTTTTCCTTTTTCCTCTCCAGTGATGTCCATGGGGGTATTCTCTGGATCCTCATCATCTTCCAGGTTTACTTCATAGTCTTCGTTTTCATTCTGCAGTGCCTCAAATGGATTTTGATTGCTTGTTTGGTTGGACTTCTTCTGAGTTTGGGGTTTCGGTCCTTCCTTGTTGTGTTTTCTCTTCCTTACTACCTGTTGGAAGCCTCTCTCCGAATCCTCCATTCTCACAGTATTTCTCTGTTGGGCTACCTGGCTCTTCTTGGACTCTTCCTCTTTGTTCAAAGGGCATTGCCTATATAGGTGGCCATATTCATGGCAGATGCGGCAACGGAAGGGAATATGTTCATAATCAATTGGCTGTTTCCAGATTGTATCATGATACTCTACTTCGACATTGTCTTGGAGAGGATCTGCCAGATTTATGTAAACACAGATTCTCGCGTAAGCATTATACTTACCTCGTTTTGTAGCCTCTACAGCTTTAACAAAGCTCCCAATCGTATTGCCAATCCCCTCCAAGATTTCAGGGTCCCAGAACTCATCAGGAAGCCCAAATAATCTAACCCAGACCGGTGCGTCCAACATGGTTTCCTTTTCTGGGTTGTATCTCTCTTCCCAAAATTTCATGAACAGGCCAGCATTGTATCTCTCTTCCCTCCTCTAAGATCCTGTTCTTGTCCTCCAGATTGGAAAAGATTGCTATAAAGAAACCTTGGGCTCCCAGTTTGAGGTCTACCTGTCCCCTAGGTTTCCATCTCTGATCGATCCATCTGTAGAGTTCCTGCTCAGAAGGCCAATACCCAATGAATCGACATATTAAGGCATGTTCTCTCATGTAACAGCTATATTCCTCCAGTTTTTTGTTTGGAACAACATACCTTGGCTGTTTTTGAGCCCTAGGAAGGCATTTCCTCTCATCCTTTTTTGCCACAGGTTACCCATCACTGGGGCATGGGTTTCCTTTCCAGCATGATGGTCTCCTCCTAAGCTTGTTTCTCCTATTACCACATTTCTGAAGGAGGGGATCTCTCCCCCCCCCCTTGGTTCTCCCATTCCGTTCAAGGCGGCAGCTAGTGATTAAAAAACAGTATTGCCGTTTGAAAACACCAAAAAACCTGACTTACCTGCCCACTGGAGTTCGCTGACAGTCCGAGAAGCTCACTGTACACCTCTCAGAGCTGATCAGACTGCTACCGCGGGAACAGACACGGGCTTGTCAGCCGTGATTCCGCAGACCTGGAAACCCTAGCAGAGCCGCGCGCCTCCTCCGTCGAATTCCTCGAAGCCACGATACCAAATGGTTTTTTATAATTATGTGTAACAATACAATTTTATGACAATATCTTGAATTTTCCTTTTTCAGGTAGTGGGCTTCTTGCATTGCAAAGCATGTATGCAGAGAATTGTATCTCCTTTCCCTTAATCTTTAGACATATTATATATGTATATGGGAATGCTTTCATGATTGATTATCCATTGAAAAGGTCATGAGAGCTTCCATTTCCATTTTTTTTTTCTTTTAAAAAATATATTTGTTGAGATGCATATACTAGATTTAGTGTTCTCTAGCATGTAAGTAATAATGTAACTAAATCCTTGTTCAACACCAAAAAGATAGTGAAATCAACTCAATTTCACAAATAAATGTTTTTTTAATAGGCCAATTATGTTTGTCTAAATTGTTTAACAAACTTCTATTAAACAAAATACAAACATTTGTATATCCAATAAATATCAAAATAAAATGTTAAAACAAAATTCTCTACGAACAAAGACTCCCGCTACATGCCAACCTTGTTGTGATACATCTTTAACACAACATCATATAAATATAATTAATATAAAATATCTCGTAAAATACAATGAAGGAAATTAAGAGAAATAATATTAAAAAAACAATCATAATAAAATAAAATAATATATTAATATTTGTTACTGTGGCACATCTTTTAACACAACATCATATCATATCAAATAACAATAAAAGGAAAACAGAAGAAAGACCAGTTATATTCCCCTTAATGGGGAATGACCTGAACTTTTTGCAGTGTAAAATAAAATTCACGTCATTGTGCAAAGCATAGGCTTCCATTTGTCCCTTATGCCAAGGTGGGTTCATGTCATTGTACAAAGAGTAGGCTTTAGGCTTCCATTGGTCTCGTATGCCGTTCATGTGAGTAAAGAAACAATAAAGAAAGCGGAGGCTCCCATTTGTCTCCATTTTCAAAATCAACACCCCGTGATATAGTGAAAAAGAAGGCCAACCTTATAAGGTTTGCACACCTCTTGTATACACATGTTATTCATTTATTATGAAAAAGATATAAAAATACTTTAAAGTTATTTTTCGTGTGATTTTTTAGATTTTTTGGTGTTAGAATTTCGCGAAAAAAATTGAGGTGAAATTTTTATTTGTGTGATATAAATTATTTTTTCATTATATATATGAATTCAACACCTTGAAAATTCTAGAGCACTTCAATTGTGTATGATTTACTCATAATTTGTGATTTCAATAACATTAATAAATTTTAAACAACTATCTCTGCAACCCCGTCCGCTATTTTCACACTTCATTAATTCTATTAATTTTGTTTTATCCTCATGGTTTCTAATTCATTCCTTTGATTTTGGTTTCTCAGAATTCATGTCAAAATATAACTCTAGTTCATTTTCTTATTTTTGTCACAAGGAATTGGTTGCTTTCGTAAACAATTTAACACCGATAAATAAAGAGAGAGATCGGGTAAAAATAATTGTTTATATATAAATTTTAAATAAAATTAAAACCATATATGCCTTGAGGAGGCTAAGGTCATCGCAAGGGTTTCTCATTTTCATCACCACAAGTTTAGGGAAGCCATTGAAATTGAGAGGTCTTCTAATAATATTAATAGGGATGACGACTGAAAAATTAATAGTTGTTGGATTCCCACCCTCTCTTCTTAGTTTTTCTCCTCTTTGTTTGAGCTTATTGATCCCCTTTCTTATTAGTTTTATGTTCTTTTTCCCCTTTAATTCTTCCTTATTAATTTTCATTAGAGAGGATTACCCTCTCTTTTTATTTGTTTTATTAATTTTTATCCGTAGTATTATTTTTGTATTCATTGATATTGTTTATTACTTTTATTATTATCATTATATCAATTATTCATTATAATATCACTTTTAATATTTATTTGTTTTTTTATTTTATATTATTTTATTTTTATTCATTATTAATTTTTTATTATTCATTTTTCATATCATTTTATATTTATTCATCGTTATTTATTATGTAAAAGAGTTTTTTGAGAAGTCACATTGAAGTTGGGTTGACCCCGTTTCTAACCACAAGTGTGGTTCATCTCACGGCACAAGAAGAAAACAGATCCAGAAGAAGTTAAACTAAGAAAGACATGTCAACCTAACAATTAGAGAGAAACCGGCTATGGTTTGACTCTGAGAAAGGAGAGGGGAACATTTTAATAATAACTAAATATAAATAAATAAATACTTATTTTTATACTTAACTCATTAAACACTATATCTTTATAATTAGTAATATCCAATTTTTTTTACTTTATCAAATATAACATCAATAAATATATAAATACTAAAAATTAATAAAACTCAATAAAAGAATTAATTTATAATATCATAAATTAATATAGATATATATAACTAATATTAAAACTAGACAATAAATATTAAATATATAATATATATATATAATGAATTAATAAAACAATATAATTAATTAATAAATAATATTAATATTAAATAACAATATTTATAAATAACAAAAATTCCATTCTTATATTTATTTTATATGCCATAATTAAGATAAAACCTATGAATCACATATTACAAAATATTTACATGTTAAGTACTAATTATATCATAATGGTAATACGTATTGTTTACATATCAATATATATATAAATAACCCAAAAAAAAAGGACGAAGAGAATTACGAGGAGAGGGTGGGAATGCAACAGCTACTAATTTTCCAGCCATCATCCCTATTAATATTACTCGAAGACCTCTCAATTTCAATGGCTTCCCTAAACTTACAATGATGAAAATGAGGAATCTTAGCGATAACCCTAACCTCCTCAATGCACATATGATGCTTAGTCTTCTCTGCATGTTCGGCTAAAGCTGAGGATTTGGTCCTCCCGTGTTTAATATTAGGAGCGTGTTCCTTAATCCTTTAGTTTATAGAATGACCAGTTTCACCTATGTATGAGGTTCCAGGGACAAGGGATGATATAAACACCTTTCATATCCATAGGGGATAGGGTTCACTTGGTCTTTAACAGACTTAAGGGAACTCCTAATGGTGCTGAAGGGTCTAAAGGTCGAGGGAATATTATGCTTCTTCAGGATTCTCGCAATCTTGTCAGTTGTCCTTTGGATGAAGGGGGGGTGGACTCGTGAACTGCGGTCAGAGGGTTCTTTCTTGACCTTTGCTTGCTTTGAGGAAGGCTTTGACACCATGTTGCCTACTATAGCCATTCGGGACAAAAAACATTAAGGAGATGGGACTTTTCTTTACAAAAATGGTCTTCATCAGAAATTCTCAAAGCACAAGTGCTAACGTGCTGAGAACACCTATCTTCTGAGCAGGAAAATGATGGGCACTGACATGAAGATACTACTCATTGTGAGTCTTCTTTCGATATACCTCATGGGAGAAAGAACCATCATCTTTCCTAGAAATGAGGACATCAAGAAAAGGAAGACAGCCATTAACCTCACGCTCCATTGTAAACTAGATGGAGTTAGACTGATTACTGAGATGATGGAAAAAGAGATCTAATTTCTCAGGTCCATGCTGCCAAATGGTGCATGTGTCATCAACAAATCTTTTCCAGAGCTTGGGTTTAAATAAAGCTCAAGATCACAGAAGCTTGAATTCGAATATCATTTATTCTTATTATTATTATGGTGATGATTTTATTTTCTTTAATTTCAATGAATATTATTATTTATTAATTCATTATCATTGTTTATATTTTTTAGTTATTATTTTTCAAAAGTTCGGATAATAATTAAATAATAATAATAAGTAAATAAATAAAGGAATGAATAAATTAATTAAATAAACAAATATTTGCTAATTATTAATTATTTAAATAATTCCCACCCCTAGTCCAATATAGTTGTTTAGTTTATAATAATAATAAGAATAATTTATAAATAAATAAATAATTAAACAATTTAATTTCTCTCCTTAGTCAAATGTAGTCATTTTACTTTAACCGTTTGGTTGACCTTTCTTCCTATTTAGCCTTCCTCTAAGATTTGTCTCTTCATTTTGCCCTGAAGATGAACCATACTCGCTGGTTCGAAACACGTCAACCAATTATTTTCAATGTGATTTTTCCTGAAAATCTTCATATATTAACAAGTTATGGATCACATAAGCTTGAATTCGAAAATGGATATCTTGTTAGATCTAAAAAAGAGATTTATTTTATTGACTTGGTTTTATGCATTATGTAGTGAATAAAATGAGTCGGGAAAATTATGTGGAGACAGGATTCGACTTAAGCCCTTAAAGTGAATTTGTACCCCAAGTTCAAATTATGTTTATGTTGATCACATTTCTAAGCATGCAACTAGCAAAGGACTTGGCTAAAGTTTTGTTGATGCAGCTGCAAAATTATGTTGAAATTGTAGAGTGTGAATTAGAAAGAGCCATTTACAGTAATTTGATTGAAGAGACTATCTTTGGTCTTGTCTCATAGGGATTTGTGTTTACTTATCACTTTTGATTTTTGCATTTCTTTGGGTATTACGGTATGAAAAGTCTACTTGCAGAGGAAACTTTGATGCCATTTCCCAAGTAGGTACATAGATCTGTTTGTGCAAGACGTCAAATGAATTCTATGTTAGACTTTGTGCCTAATCTCTAAGATGACAATTCTAGTTTAGTTTTCAAGAGGCGTCCTTATAGAGCATTTGAGTTGTTCATGGTTACTAGCATGCAACTCTTCTCCATTCTGAAACTCTTGACAAATCTGGAAGCATTTCCCTAGTCTTTCTTTGTCCTCAAAACTCACAGAGTTACTCTTACTATTTCTCACTAATAAGCCCTGGCAAGTCTAGAAGCATTCCCTAGTCCCTCTTTGTCCTCAAAACTCAAAGAGTTACTCTTTCTCTATCTCACTATTTTTCCATGTTTTTTGTTTACTATCTTTTATATTCAGTGATCTTCTATATTTCACTACTCTTCACAAATTTATGCCTTACGACATTTCCTTTGTAACATCTGGTGCAAATGCTAGTTGTATGGTTTGGTGAACTATGGAACATATAGAAGGCATGGTATGAATAGATAATAAACTTAAATGTTTATTTT
>APFE030433629.1:0-16185 GCA_000404065.3 Pinus taeda | reverse complement strand
AGGAATATAATGAAAAATCAATCGGGTAGTCCCGATTTTGGGATCTAGGGGAAAACCTTTGTGTATATATGTTTTATGTTTTATGCTTTAGCCATTGTTTTTATTTTTTATTTTTTAGAATTTGTATGTAGGTAATTTTTGTATGAGGTTAAAACCTACATTTTGTATCAGAGTTGTTTCGACCTCAAGGGGACGGCTTTGCTACTTAGGGTTTTTCTTGAGCCTATGGTAGATCATGTTCAGTGGTAGATTTGTGGAATTAGTTCTTGTGGTGAAAGAAGATGGCAAGCAATGGAAAGATAGAGATCGATAAATTTAATGGTAAGAGTCTTGAGTTATGGAAACTCAAGATTGAGGATTTGCTGGTGGATAAACATCACTGGATCATGGTAGATCCAAGTACTAAACCAATAACAATGTGAGCTAAAGACTGGGTGAAGTTGGGTCAGAAAGCAAAGAGCACAATATGATTGTGTGTCTCAAATTCAGTATTGTTGAATGTATCATGGGAAGCTTCAGCGAAGGCTTTGTGGAACAAGTTAGGGACTTTGTACCAATCTAAGTCTTTGGTGTATAAATTGTTCCTACGGAAAAGTTTGTATAACCTAAAGATGAAATATGGAGACTCAGTGACAAATAATTTGAATGCCTTTAATACTGTGGTAAGCCAATTATTATCTATTGATATTAAAATTCCATATGAAGATAAGTGCATCAGTTTGTTGTTAATTTCCTTGAATTAAATTGTGAATTAAATTTGAATTCTATTCTCATAGCAGCTTAAAATAGTTAACTTAAGTTTATTAAACTTACTTAACATAGGAAATTCAAGTTGTAAGTCATGTATATGTTCTCCCTGCTTTGTGGGAGTCCAATGTGAGTTAATTGTGAGTTGTAAATTAGAAGACTAAGTTTAATGAGTCAGTTAAGTTAAATTAGTTCTCAAACTGATGGAGAGAACTAATGGTGAGTTAATAGTCAGTGGTGACACTAATGAAATCCACCAATGCTACTCTAGTTAACTGAATATTTACTCATCAGAAACTCATGCATGTCGATTTTGAGAAAGATCCAATTGAGACTAGAGTGCAGGGACAATGTACTATTTGTTTTATATTTTTTTTGAGTTGCACTGACAGTGCATGCATTTGGGAAATAATCCTTAAGGGATTGTGCTATTTTTAGAGGATTTGTTTCCCTTTAAATACAAGTTATCCTCCATAGGAATTAAACATTGGAATAAAGACTTGGAGAGCTTGTGAAGAGGCTAAGCTTTGGCCTTGAGTTTTCTTATGGGTTGGAGATTGAATTTTTAGAGTGCTGGGATTGTTCTAGAGAGAACAAACATTGTAATTTCATCTTGATTTTCCATATTAATATAACATATATAGTGGGTTTTTGAGCTGTGGCTTTCCCCAGATATTTATTGTGTTATGTGCCTTTGATTCTCTTCCTCTATTGGTTATTGTTTTCTCGATGTTTATGGGCTTCTATTGTAAAGAGTAGAAACATATTCTTGTCTCTTTCTTTAGCAAATTGCATTAGCTTGTGAATCTACAGGATTTTATACATGGTATCAGAGTAAGATTATTTTTTGTGCTAAGGGTTTGCAGAGCAGATCTCAGAATTTGTGTGCAAAATTTTCAGAAAAAATTGCAGATTTGGATTCCTTGGGAAAAGATACCCAAATTAAAAAAACAAATCAGCTGAATTGGAGTTCGGATGAGAGAGATATCATTGATTTAAAATTAGCTCTCCAGAGGATATTTCGAAGTTTTGAGTTTTTGGGTTACATGTGGAAGTCGAATTTGCAATACACAATTCAGGTCCGAAAGATGGCATTCCATGGGTTGATGCTTGAGTATGCCTTGGAAGGTAGCTAGAATTTCATAACCTAGAGGGACAAGATGGAGGTTGTGCTAGAGGAAAATGGCTTGAAGGAATTTGTTGAACAAACAATTCCTAAGTCAGCAACTACTGATGCACAGAACTTGGTCGAGTGGAAAAAGTGTGTTGTGAAGGATAGGCGGATAATCCCTGAGGGAGTTTGAGCTCATATTGTCTTGAGTCTCCATGGAAAGGAAACGTCTTATGTTATGTGGAAAGCATTGACGCACTTGTATCATAATAGAAGTGATTAAAGTAATTTGGCACTAAAGGATAAACTTCGTAAAATCAAGATGGAGAAAGGCGAGATGATTCCAAGGTACTTGACCAAGTTCACTCAATGTCGAGATGAACTTGGAAGTGTTGGAATCATGGTTGTCAAGGAGTATATGGTGATCATTGCTCTTCTTGGACTCCCAAAGAGTTGGAATAGTTATCAGGACTCTATCAATGGTTGGGAGAAGCTACCAGATTGGGAACGACTATGGTCAAATTTGATGCAGGATGAGATCAGGAGGAACACTAGGGACAACTCTTCATCAAAGACTGATGATGAAGAGAACTGTGCCTTAGAAATTAAGGCGAGGAAGGGGAAAGGAAACATTTCCCATTCCAAATCATATTCTTATCATGGAGGTAAGAAGAAGGACATGATGAAAGTTAAATGCTTTCATTGTTACAAGATGGGACACTTTGGTACAAATTGTCCATTAAAGAAGTCAAAGGAGAAGTCCTCAAGAGGAGCGGCAAGTGAGGCTTTGGCCTCCCAATTTGAATTGGAATTTTTCCTCATTGCATGCATGGTGTATTCAGTGATGGGAAGTGTCTGGTACTTAGAAAGTGGATCTTCATTCCACATGAATGACGACAATGAGTTATTCAGTGAACTGGAGGAGAAAGGACTCAAGATGCATATCGAGATGGGTGATTACAGTAAGTATAGTGTTACTGGTGTGGGCACTATTACTTTTCAGAGGGAGCATGTGGCTCCACTCACCTTGAAGAATGTTATGCATGTACTCGGACTGACGAAAAACTTGGTATCCATTGCCATGCTTAAGGATAGAGGCTATGATGTGATATTTTTGAAAGGAAAGGCATTCCTTTAACACATAGCCATGGGTCAAGTAAAGAAGATAGGGGTTTGAGTTCAGAATCTCTATAAGATAGAGGTAGAGGATTATGATGCTTCGAGTTCAAAAGAGGAAAAGATGTTGAGTCGATACGTCGACGAGTTGTGGCACATGCCATTAGACCACTTGCATCATGGGGCTTTGAAGATATTGCAACAAATCTCTAATAGTCTTCCCAAAGGTACATTTGAGCATGTTGATACATGCAAGAGTTGTGCTTTGGGAAAATACACCAAGTCTTCCTTTGGAGATAGTGATAGTCAAGCAGAGTCTATTATGGAGAGAGTCCATTTAGATGTGTGTGGAACATTCTTGAAAGCGTCCATGACCAAACACATGTATTATGTTATATTTGATGACTATTCTCATAAATGCTAGGTATTTTTTATGCAGAAAAAGGATCAAACTTTCACAAAGTTTTTTGAGATCAAAGAATTGGTAGAGAAAGAGTCTAGAAAGAAGTTTAAAGCTCTAAGGAGTGATAAATATGGTGAGTATTACTCCAATGAGTTGAATCACTTCTTTGCAATGGAAGGGATTAAACGCAAGTTGACAACATCTCATAACCCTCAACAGAATGGGGTTGTTGATAGGAAGAACATGAGCATAATAGGGGTAGCAAACGCAATATTGCATGATCAGGGCCTACCACTACACTTGTGGGCTGAGGCATGCAACATAGTAGTTTATGGTTAGAACCATAGCCCACATCAGATACTTTAGATGAAGACACTAGAGGAGAATTATTCCGGTAAGAGGTTAGATGTTGGTCACTTCAAGATTTTTGGGTCATCGGTTTATTTCGATGTAACCAAAGATGCACAAAGAAGCTTGATCCAATAGCAGAGTTGGGGATATTTGTGGGGTACACTAATACATACCACAACTATTGGGTGTACATGCCAACTAGTTGGATGACAGTGGTTCACAAAGATATCAGGTTCAATGAAGAGAAGGTCATGCAAGTATCCCTTGAGAGGGAGCTTGAGCTACATGCAGATGAGGAGATTTTAGATCCTAAGGTTGAGGGGCCTTAGATTGATGTGGAGAAGCCACATGCAAAGGTTCAAAGAGTAGAGACATCCACTCAGGCAGAGTCTTCTAGAGAGGGAACAAAGCACACTAGATAAGCTAACAGATTGTTGGATGATGTATGGGAGAATGTGGGAGCACCCTCTTCTTAGCACAGATAGAGGAGGTCACCAGAGAGGTATGTTGGATACATGGCACTTATGGGTGCATGTGTTGTGATAGATCCATCTTCCTTTCAGGAAGCAGTGCAAAGTTCGATTTAGGTTGATGTGATGGTGGAGGAGTATGACTCCATAGTTCGAAACAATGTTTGGGATGTGTTCCTAAGATTGGAGGAAAATTCAATTGTGAGATCCTGTTGGATTTAGAAAGGTAAAGAAAGCTGCAGATGGTAGTGGGGAGAAGCATAAGGCTAGATTTGTGGCCCTATGGATTTTCACAAGTAGAGGTGATTGACTATGATGAGACATTTTTTCCTGTTGCAAGGTACTCATTAGTCATATCTATTTTGGCACTATCAGCATGGATGGGTTGGAAGATCCATCAGATGGATGTGAACACTGCCTTCCTCAATGGCATGATTGAGGAAGAGGTGTACATAGAGAAACTTGAAGGTTTTGAAACCTTGGACCGTGAGTCACATGTGTGCCGACTCAAGAGATAATTGTACAGGCTGAAGAAAGCACCTCATGCTTGGTACAACATGATAGATAACTACTTCAATGGGTTGGGATTCACAAAGATTGAAGCAGATGTGAACCTGTATCACATAGTGGTGGAAGGTAAGTTGTTGATCATTGTCCTTTATGTAGATGATCTCATACCGATAGGTGTTGAGAAGCTCATCAAATCTTGCAAGGAGGACCTTGCAAGAGACTTTGAGATGAAGGACATGGGGCTCATGCATTACTTTCTTGGCATGGAGGTATGACAGGGAGATGGGGGGTTGTTTGTATCTCAGGGAAAGCATGCCAACGAGATACTCAGGAGATTCTGCATGGAGAGTAGTAAACCCATGGAGACTCCTCTAGCTAGTACTGGAGGAAGGAGGATGCTACTTCGGAGAAAGTAGTGGAAGCTACTGTTTATAGGAAGCTTGTGGGTTCACACATGTACTTGGTGAAGACATGAATGTATATGTGTTATGCAGTTAACCAGCTTAGTCAAGCGATGGTTAGGCCTACCAAGCTGTATTGGAAGGCAAAAAAGCATGTAATGAGATACCTTAGAGGCACTACTCAGTTTGGTTTTATGGTACAAATGGACAGAGGAAGTGAAGCTTCAAGGCTTCACCAATGCAGATTGAGTAGGGAGTCCATCCGACAGGAAGAGCACATCAGGAGGGATCTTAAGTATTGGGTCAACGACGATTTCTTGGTACAACAGGAAACAAAGATCAGTTTCACTTAGATTGGCAGAGGCAGAGTATATGGCTACAAGTGAGGAAACATGTGAGGCTATCTGGATGAGAAAGATCCCGGTTGGTTTGTTTGGTCAGAAGATGGATCTGACAGAGATTTATTGTGATAATCATAGTTGTATCAAAATCTATGAAAATCTAGTATTTCATGATCGATCCAAGCATATTGATATCTGGTATCATCATATCAGAGATTCTGTATTGAGACAGATCATGTTGTTAGATTACATTCCCATGGAGGAGAAAGATGCTAACATCTTCACAAAGGCATTTTCAAGATGTAAATTCAATTGTCATAGATGTAGGATCGAGGTAGTTGATAATACCTTTCTTGTTGAGAGGGAGTGTTGAGAAGTGGCAACAAGAAATTTATTTTTAATTCATCCTTGAATTAAACTATGAATTAAATTCGAATTCTATTCTCATAGCCACTTAAAATAGTTAAATTAAGTTTATTAAACTTAGTTAACTTAGGAAATACGAGTTGGATGTCTTTTGAAAGTCATGTATATGTTATCCCTACTTTGTAGGAGTCCAATGTACGTTAATTGTGAGTTGTAAAATAGAAGAATCAGTTTCATGAGTCATTTCAGTTAAATTAGTTTTGAAACTGATCGAGAGAACTAATAGGAGTTAACAGTCAGTGGTGACACTAATGAACTCCACCAGTGCTACTCTAGTTAACTGAATATTTACTCATGAGAAACTCATGCATGTTAGCTTTGAGAAAGACCTAGTTGAGACTAGAGTATAGGGACATTGTACTATTTGTTTTAGATTTTTCTAAGTTGCACTGATAATGCATGGATTTAGGAACTGATCCATGAGGGATGTCACTATTTTTAGAGGCTTTATTTCCCTTTAAATATAATTTGTCCTCCATAGGAATTACACATTGGAATAGAGACTTGGAGAGCTTAGAGGTTAAGCTTTGGCCTTGAGCTTGCTTATGAGTTAGAGATTTAATTTGATAAGTGATGGGATTGTTATAGAGAGAAAAAGCATTGTAATTTCATGTTGATTTTCTGGATTAATACAAAACATATAGTGGGGTTTTGAGCTGTGTATTTCCCCGGATATTTATTTTGTTATGTACCTTTGATTCTCTTCCTCTATTGATTATTGTTTGCTCGATGTTTATGGGCTTCTGCTATAAAGATTAGAAGTATATTCTTGTCTCTTACTTTATCAAATTGCATTAGATTGTGAATCTACAGGATTTTCTACAAACTGGGTTGGAGATCTGGATTAGAGAAGATCTACAAGTGGGTATGTGTTTAACCTATTTGGAGGTGTAATCAGTTGGATGCATAAGAGAGAGTTTGTAGTGGAACTTTCAACTACAAAGGCTTAATACATTGCAATGACTCATGCAAGAAAGGAAGCAGTTTGGTTACAGAGATCATGTTCAAGTATGGGGTTAGTATAGTGAGCTATAAGGATAGACTGTGATAGCCAAAGTGAAATATTCTTGGAAAAGAACCTTACTTATCATTCAAAGACAAACCACATTGATTTCAGTATCACTTTGTGAGCGATATGGTTGAGGATAAAAAGGTGTTGTTGGTAAAGGTGGACACTTTGAAGAATACTGTGAATGCATTAACAAAGTCTGTGAGCACTGAGAAGTTCTCTTGGTGTAGAGAAACAATGGGCATTGCAGGGTTGGACCAATGACTAAGCTCTCCTGTGGAAAGAAAAAAACAAGTCGGAGAATGTTGGGTGTGTGTTATATTCTTTCCACGACTACCCCACCTACAACTATATTAGGTGGGCAGACCAACCTATGGATTTGTGCATGGATTTCACACATGGTTTGGGTATGATGGTTTTCTGTCAATCGTATTTTGTAGATCCGGACAAGGGAACTATGGTTATGTTCTAATACAGGGTTAATGGATTGGGGCTTATGGATGCTTTGACATGTATACATATGTTTTGTAACATTGAAATGAATATAATGAAAAATAAATATGGTAGTCACAATTTTGGGATCCAGGGAAAAAGCTCTGTGTATATCTATTTTATGTTTTATGCTCTCGCCATTATTTATTTTCTATTTTTAGAATTTGTATGAAGGTAATTTATGTACGTGGTTAAAACCTACAACACAAAGTTTAACCATCATAAATTGTTTGAGAAAAGCATAAAACTTAATAGATGAAGTACCTTAAGAGAGTATGATAGTCTATCGAAGGAATGGTATCCTTCGTTTCCTAAGATAAAAATCAACCTATTGTAGCTAAATAAAATAAAGTAGAATAAATATAACATTTAATTGGAGGGTGAATCAACTTGAATAGTCTAAATTGGTCCTCATCTTCAAAAAAATTAGTGAACTCTAAAGTTGCTAACTTTTTAGCAGGCATAGTGACTTTTTAATCTAGCTTTCTTAGATGAAATTGTACTTCATCTATGCTAAGAAAATCTCTTATTGATCCTTAGAATGCTCAAATAACACCTTCCTATTTATATTTTTTACTTTCCAATACACATATATATTTTGAATGTATCTAGTGTTAGAAATTGTAGCAAGAAAGGCTAAATTTGACTTGTGCCTTTGTCAAATTTAGTAATTCAATTTTCCACATCCGTAGGAGAACTTGGATTGTAGTTAACTTGAGTGACATGGCTTTACCTACTTATTTTCCCAATAAATTCAAGTTATAGGATATAAGTATAGTTGTGCATGTAGTTATTTCTAACATTTAGCAATCTAATTCAGTTATTTTCAGTTTCACTTAGTTAATTGAGCTCAAGAAACTAGTTGAGTCAGTTAAAGGTTAGTTGAGTAGTAAAATTGTTGTTAACTTAGTGATCTCTTAGTTAAACTAGTCAATTAGCTAAAAATAGCCCAAACATGCATGGAATTTCCTAGATGGAGTGGAGGAAAAGGTACATTGTGATCATCAATTGTATACTAGTTGAGTGTAAATGCTTGGTAGTTAAGCTGGTGAACATTACTTAGGAATTGCATAAGCAAACAATAGAAATTTCTTATCTTTTAGGAGATAGTTTCCTCCAACATTGCACAAGGAAATAGGAGCAAGTTGGGGCCTTGAATTGGTTAAGTGATGGCCATAGAAGGATATTAAAAAAGAGAACAAGTTTATAGTGTAGGGTGTACTTTAGGATCGAATCAAGACATTGTAATAGTTTCTCATTCTCATCTAATTAATGAAAAGAAGTGGAGGGGTTTTCCCTAGTTGAGTTCCCCTGTAAATCACTGTGTTCTTGTGGTGTTTTAATGGTTGCATGTTTCTAAATTGCGATTTCCATTTCATAGAATAGTAGAGGAATTTTTTAATATTTTGATTTTAGTTTGATTTCATCATTAGTAGAAAATTTCTATTAATTTCTACATGGTATAAAAGTAGAATCACACTATAAGTCAATCAATAGATCTTCTCCTTCAAAGATTTTGATTTGAAGATTCAGTAAACCAATTTTTTCTTCCATGTAGGACATTTCTGTCAACGGATTGAGATTGGAGTATTCCCTTAAGGGAACCTCAAATTTCTTAGCCTAGAAGGATGAGATGGAAGCAATTCTCGATGAAAATGGTGTGCTAGAGTACACCAAAGCTGATGTTCCAAAGTGAGCAGTATTGGCTGCACAATAGTTAGCCCTGTGGAAGAATGATATCGCAAAATCCAGGAGGATCATCTTGGATGGTGTGAGAGACAACATAATCTCAAATTTACCTGTTAAGGAGACTCCCTTTTCTATGTGGAAGACCCTCATTGAGATATTCGAAAATGGTAGTGATGCCAGGAAATTGGCACTGAGGGGAAAGCTCAAAAATATCTTCATTTAGAAAGGTGAAACGATTCCATATTACCTCTCCAAGTTCACTCAATGTTGAGATGAGCTTGAAGAAGTTGGAGAAAATATTCCCTCTTTAGAACTAGTAATCTTTTGTAGTGGCTACAACCACCCTCCAAAATTTTGGCCTGCACCAATTTTGGAGCCTCCCTTGAAGATTTTCACTTTATGAATGCACACACACGGGTTCACTCCGTGAGCTCGTGTGAGTCTTTACATCTGCCTTGCTTTTTCATTGCATTCAAGTATCTATATACTGATGTCTAAGTCATGCTTGCGACCATGTTATGGTTATGCTCAAAGTCTTCACTTCGTATGTACTTGTTGTGTTCGCTATGAAAGCATCTGTCGCACTCACACATGGACTCACATTCACTATCATGCAAGCATTGTCTCTATCAATGAGCGATAAATCATGAGTGTCACACTTGTCACTTGCACCATCGGTTAGTCATGTTGAACATGTGTTTCTAGATGGTTTGGTCGTTTCATCGTCAAGTCATTTGAGAGTGTGTTCATATGATCACCTGTACATCTTTCGATTGTTCACACACTTATCCATTTTATGTTGAAGTTCTGATGACTAGACTCCCCTCTAACAACCATACCATCACCCTACCATCGACTTGATTGACTGTCAACCTGAACAAAACAGAAGCACCAAGCTAATATTTTCAAGTTGTGCTACCTGTAAGCCATTGAATCTCATGCTAGAACCTAGATAGTCAAACCTAGCAGTTACCCTGACATTGACTCCCCTCAAAAAATGTGTGGAGGCCACTGACCTCACTCGCTGATGTAGGTGCTTCTGGACTTAGCCAACAATGTAAAGTTTTGTTCACATGTTGTGGCTAAAAGAGTTGAATTTCACTGACCTGAGTGGTCAAAAGTTAGTTTTAGTCGAGAGGTTTCGATCTCTCGAAAATGATCTGTAATTCATTATTGTAATAGTTAGGAAGTTGTCTTATTTTAGATTAAGGGATAAGTTGTTAGCATAAGTGTGTAATGGAGATTGAAAATAGAGATTTGATTGTTATATTGATTCAAAACAGAGATCGAGTTGTTTGTACAGTTAGAATAGGATTTGATTCATAAAAAGAAGAAAATTTAATGAAAAAAAGGATTAGCTGAGATGATTGAGGATTGAGTGAGATGTGAGAATTGAGTGATAGAGAGGGTTTTTCAGATTGAAATAGAGGTTTGTTAATTCGTTGTGATTGAGCCGAGAGGGCAAAGACTCTATAACCACTATTATATTGAAGGAATTTGTTTTATTGTGCATTTGTGTGTTGATCCTGGTGAAAACTCTCATTTATTTCTGTGAATCCGCGTTCTGAAGCGCATATGGGTATTTTCTCTGTTTTTCGTATTTTAATTGTTAATCTTAGTGTTATGTGTTAATCGTGATCATTAGTATTAATAACAGGGGTAGAAGAGCACAAAAGGGTTTGATCATGGTTGAAGGCCCGTAATCCATCCTAACCATCGATCTAAGTTTCAATTGCTTATGTCATAGTCAATGGCAGGGTTAGGCCTGTGTTTAACTTGTGTGTAGTTGAAATCCCGTGAACCATAGGATTTGATGGATTCCATTATCCAATGGATATCAGGGTTTAAAGTGATCAGAGTTTAAGTCTAAACACGGACCCAAACCCTTGTAGATCAAGGCTTATAAATCATATCGGCTTTGTGAGGCGCGTAATCATTACACAAGTTCCCTGTGCGATATCACTATCAACTGTTGGATGACTGACTGATTGTTGACCATTGGATTATATCACATCACATCATTTAGTAGTGAATGAAGCTTGGCTAAGAAAGATTGTGATTTTTGATGTCACTACTGACCATTAGATCTAGAGAGAGGAAATCAACGACATAGAGTGAAGTGTTGTTCAAAAGGGAAAGTCAACGCAAGACCAACTACTGTTCAATTGTTGTTCAGTTGCTGTTTAATTGCTATTTAGTTGATGTTCAATTGTTGTTCAATTGTTGTTCAATTTCTATTCAGTTGGTGTTCAATTGCTATCAGTTTCTATTCAATTGTTGTTCAATTGTTGTTCAATTGTTGTTCAGTTGCTGTTCAATTGGCTTCCTGCGTCACCTGCTCAACTAACTAAGAAAATTGAGTAGACAAGTCGGATAGACACCAAGTGCCCATCCTTGTCCCCCTTAGAAAAATGAACAGTTTTCCCAGTCAGTCATCCCGACAATCGACCAACTATTCATATCAGAAATTGTGCAATGTTCGTGAGCAAGAATTCCACTGCCCATCAGTCAGCTCAACTCAGAAATTGCGCAGAAATTATCAGTAGGACGACTTCCCGGCCTCAGTGTAGTTTTCCTTGCTAGCAACCCCTAGTAGCAGACTGCCAATTCCCTCTAGGAATTGTGTAGTTTCTACTGCCAGTGACTCCAGCAGCCAACTAGCAGTTCCCTCTTGGAATTGCACAGTTTTGGCTTCCAATGACCCTAGGATCCAACTAGCAGTTCCCTTTGGGAATTTCGTAGTTTTGGCTACCAGCCTCCCATGTAGTTTCCCCAAAAAACTATGCAATCCCTACCTGCTGACCCTTCATGTAGCTCGACCCCCTCCTCTAGAAAATTGCACAAATCTGGCTATCTAGCCTCACTGCCCGTTCATTTTGAAAAATGCGAAGACCATGTTTGCCTTGCCTTCCAGCAGCCTGGACTATTCCTCCCAAAATTTGCACAATTGTTTCTCCTAGCCGAGTCAAACCTCACAGATAGTCACTGTCGACTAGGATTTCCCATCTCCATCACTTAGTGACTCTTGCGTAGTTTTCATCAGCAGTGCCCAGAGCCATCATCCTACTTCACAACCTTGCTGCCTCTCCCGGTCACCTGCATTCGAAATGATCATGTATCATGGTACACTAGGAGGTTTTGGATTTGATGTTGTCTCGTCACGATTGACTATAGGTACAGGTACACCAACAAACATGGCAAGATGACGAATGGGATGAAATAAGGGAGCACATGCAGAAGGACAAGTTCACCAACAGATGAACAAATGAATGAACATGCACCTTCACAAATAGATGAGCCTGTCAAGCCTTTGAGCATGCAAGCAAGGAACAACATGCTAAAGCTTCATCAAGCAAACCAAAGACCATCGAAGACTCTGTTATCACTGACAAAATTTTGATGCTAAATGTCTGCAAATAAGCACATGAACCCTTTTAGCAGTTTCGCAACGCAAAATGTTTAGGCGATTTCAGTAGCGCATAATTCATAATTTGCACTGGCTGCGCTACGGAATTGGGGATTTGTCCGAAACCATTGCTCACTCATATCACTTTTGTCTCCTATGAGTTCTGTGGGAATATGATATATGCATAGAAAAGCCTGTTTCGGCAAATTGATGGTGAAGTTTGTAATTCATCTGAGTTATGGATAAAGGCTTGCTTGCCTTCTAGTGAGAGTTTAAAGCTTGTTAACCAGGATAAAAATCCTCAATCAGTTCCACTATCAATGACAGCTGAGGTTAATAGAAAGGTGGATTTTGAAAAAGGTGCCAATTATAAGAAGGAAAGCACACAGGTGTATAATAGAAGAAAGGTTTCCAGTTTGAGAGTGAACGGTCTCATGCTAAGGATGACTGTCAGACAAAAGCCTATAGTCATTCCATTCAGATGGATAGGAAAATGCCCCTTGAAGAATATATTGGCTTTGGTTTGAATTTGTCTAACTCTTCAGGAAGCTGCCATACAACCGTGGAGATAATCCCTACTTTGTTGTAGAACAATGGCTTTTGAAAGAAGGGCTTCCACTAACATATAGGGAACATATTGTACAATTTATTTTGCAAAATACAGGGCAGGCATATGTTCCATTGGACAATTCATTTGTTGATCCTTATACTGGTGCAAATGCTT
Organism: Pinus taeda; assembly: GCA_000404065.3. Classification (NCBI taxonomy): domain Eukaryota; kingdom Viridiplantae; phylum Streptophyta; class Pinopsida; order Pinales; family Pinaceae; genus Pinus; species Pinus taeda. The sequence goes on along the minus strand of APFE030433629.1, from coordinate 2,989 downwards.
ATATGCCTGGACAACCATCTTCATTTATGTCAGGTCTCCCTGAAAAATATAACCTCAAGCATATTCCAAAGAGGAGAATGTTTTATTTCGACACAGCACAGTTTGATGGTATTCTTCGAAAGATTTCAGAATTCAATAATGTAATGACATCAGATGAGGGACAGCGACCGCTTTCACTAAATGATGCAAAATCAATGTGACTTAATGCCATTGTGGAAATATTAAAGGACACTTCTCATTATCACACTAGTGCTTTTGCTGACACTGATATGAATATTATAATCAAGATGCTTACTTCATGGCCCGTTCAAATGTTATTTCTAGTGTTTGACATTATGAAAATGATGATTTATCATCCGCATGGGGCAAACCTATTTGTCAACTGCCTGCAGAGTGGAAATGAAAAGGAAGAAAAGATTGGAAACACCTGTTAGTTTGGATGCGGAAGACATTAGAAATGAAAAGGTCAAAGTGCTACGTTCAATGAGGCCCTTGCAACTTGAAGACGTGGTAACTGGACAATACAAGAGCCATGTTAAGGGAGATATAAGATACCCTGGATATACTGATGATAATACAGTGCCAAAAATAGCCTTACTCCAACATTTGTAGTAGTGGCCTTTTTCACTGATAATGCCAGATGGGATGGTGTACCTTTCCTTATGAAAGCTGGGAAAGCATTGCATAATAGAGGGGCAAAAATCAGGGTACAATTTAGACATGTTCCGGGGAATCTATACAAAAGAAACTTTGGAACCGATTTGGATCAAGCTACCAATGAGCTTGTTATCCGGGTACAACCTGATGAAGCTATCTACCTTAAAATTAACAATACGATTCCAGGCCTGGGCATGAGACTAGATCGAAGTAATTTGAATCTCCACTATGCGGCAAGGTATTCAAGTGAAATTCCTGATGCTTATGAGCGACTGCTTTTAGATGCAATTGAAGGGGAATGGCGTCTGTTCATTAGAAGTGACGAGCTTGATACAGCATGGTCTCTATTTACGCCATTGCTAAAGGAATTGGAATCAAGGGAGGTTGCACCTGAGCTTTATCCATATGGCAGTCGAGGCCCTGTGGGAGCTCATTACCTGGCAGCTAAATACAATGTTCGATGGGGCAGAGTAAAGACTAGAAGTGTGAACGTAAGGCCAATGTGGATAATTTAGTGCTGCGTTCAGGTGTCAAGATAGTAAAGCGGCATGGTAACTGATAAAATTGATGTTTATTCATTCGGAATAGTCATGTGGGAACTCCTCACTGGGGATGAGCCTTATGCAGACATGCATTGTGGGTCAATTACAGGTGGAAATCAGAAAGCAAAAGAAATATATTTCAAAAAACTTCGATCCACGTCATCAACTCCCAGACAGCAGCAATGTTGATAGGCTTCGGGACTTTATAAAGCATGTATATGTTGACAAGAAGTATAGCCGTGATAAAGGCGGTGATAGACCTCCACAAGGAAAAGGGGCTTGAGCATTCGATTGGGTCATATTTGGCGATCGTCGAAACCCTGGTTCGAGTCGGTAGGCTATATGAGGTAGAGCCATACATCCATCGTCTGACTGAAAATAATAGTGCTTCAGTGTCTGAGGTGGAAAAATCGTTGTTGAAAGCATTCAAAGGTTGGGATTCTGCTCTTCTAATATTTGATTTTCTTTACAAAAACCTCTTGTCATCTGGGAAGGTGAAAGAAGCAATTGCTGCATTTCATCAACTGAAAACTCATGGGTATTTTCCAACTGTTCAATCATGCAATAAGAGACTTTCAGGGTTACTCAAATTGAATTGCTCGGAGCAGGCTTGGAAATTTTATGGAGAAATGGTTCAATTTAAATCCCTCCCAGCAGCTATACTTTGAATATAATGATCCACTCTCTCAGCAAAAATGGAGAAATTCAGAAGGCCACCGATTTCTTTGACCAGATGCTTGAAAATGGTTTTGTTCCTGATATTGCTGTCCTTGAGGAGAAGCTTCAAGCATCTAGGCAAAAAGAAGCTGCAACTATGAGTCAATTGCAAGCAATCATAAATGAAGCCGGTGGAAAGATCACCATCCCAAAGAGGAGTTGATGTTCATAAAATCATGTTATATGAAGTTTGCATGATTTAGCTTTTCAGATTTCAATCTGTTTATGAGAACTGGAAGCTAGTTCCTTGTTGATCAAATACAAGGGTATGATGGATTAACTTGCCAGTCATCTCTTATTTTGCAGAATGCAGACAATCCCATGGAGAACATGAAAATTTGTGGCCTCAGAAAAGGAAGTTCAAGCGGGTTAATACAATATGCTCTGTGGAATCTGATAGACTCAAAATTTATTTGTATACTAGATGTTTTGAGTTTGAGAATTTTTTACTGGTATACATGATGTGCACGGAGTACTGTTGAGTCCAGTATATATGTTTAAGGAGTTTTTTGGCATACTGGAGCAAATGTTTGGTAAAGATGTGAAACAAAGATCAGGCCACCATGGCTCTACTGGTTTGAATAAAAGGAGGACTGTGTTTTTTAATTTACACAGCAGTTTCGTAGCGCGCTACGAAACTGCTGTAGGTGATGATTTAAACGCAGAACAGACAGTTTGATATTATGAGCGGGAGTTTTTTTGAAAAGAGAGACACATGTCCATCAATCCAGCCTACACCACATCAGCAACATGGCAACGTTATATATTCTTGGGTTATTAAAGACTTAAAGTACCTACTGCAGCATACTCGGTGATGGGGAACCAGAACTGAAAGTTTAGGGATATTTTCAGCCAACAGGGAGCGGATCAAAGTGTTCAGCATCCAAAGCAAACATGGAACATTAATTGCTCATTCCATGCCATCTCAGCCAAATGCAAAGGAAACCAGGTGTCAAAGCTGCAAGGAGGAATCTTTCTACGAAGGAGATAGAATTAGAGTTATAATTAGATTAGAACTCTTTAGAACTTCTGTTAATGGTTGTTTTATTAAATAAGTTTGTTAAAAACAGATA
>APFE030433619.1:0-42184 GCA_000404065.3 Pinus taeda | reverse complement strand
GCACATAAAGGCTATTGGCAAAATTAATGAAGCAAAAAATTGCACCTTTTGCAGCGAGAATCTCGCCAGTTGTGGGTGAAATTGTTACTCAACAAACTGTGTAAAGGACGAAATCGTCGCACAGCTAGCAATTTTTTCCAATTTTCACAACAAATATTAAAGTTTGGTTCCAAGAAGCATATCTTGCTCAATTTTTAACCTTTTTTAGCTAAAGAAGAGCCTAAATGGGGGTTTTTTAGTGTCCTAGAATCAATGGTAACCTTAACTTTCTGATTTGAGCATTTTATGATGGACCTTTTGCAGAATCAAGTATTTTAGTGCTAGAGACAAATACAAATTTGAAGCAATATGGAGGCATATTTGAGCATGGAGATAGCCTAGTTGGATATTTTCCATCCTTCTATTTTCATCTGCAGCAACTGTTACTTTTGTAGAGCAGCTCTTTTCAGTCTTTTCTTAATGTGTTAAGGAAAGAAGCATTTTTTAACTCTTAATTATGAAGGAGTTGCATGTTTATGCTTTTGATTTCAGTTGGAGTATAAGGACCTATTGTGTGAGAGTCCTTTTTATGTCGAAATTTTTATGATTTATTGTAGGGAGTCATCTTTCTAAGTGAGAATTATTTGTAGGAGAAACAAACCACTCTATTGTCAACAAGTTGTAATGTACTAATTTACTGTTGAAATTGATATAGTGGTCTAGTTATTGAAGCATACCTGAAGATGTAGCCCAGGAGGGGTGAACTTCATCATCAAATGTTGTTTCCTTCTCTTCATGTTTATCATCTTGAGTTGCATGCGAATTTGTTTATCTTTTAAGTTCATGTGAAAACTTAACTCACCATCTTGTAGAGGTTATGAAACTTATTTTACCTTTAAAGACCCATTTTGTAAACTTGCAAAGTGTCATTGGATGGTTAGTTTTTGATAAGAGGAGTTTTCCTCCATTTTCATATCAATCTCCCACTTGGAAATCGTGATCAACTCAATTTTTGTCATGGCTTACTTTATAATTCATTTTTCTTTTCTCAAGTTTCTCTTGTACTCTTTGATGCACTAGTTTCATTTTTTCAATAGAATGCTTGGCTTTGTCCACATCACTATGTCCGTCTACTGAAATATCTTTACCAAAGATAAAATCCAAAAGAGACTTGGAAAATAACACAAAACAACTTCAAAGAAAATACTTGTGTAGATGAGTGCCTGGCATGATTACAGGCATGTTGGATGTAATGCAAATGCTCATCCCAAAGTTTAGGATGCTTAACACAATATCAATGAAGGAAATACATTTCTTACAACATGTAATAAATTTGACTCTCAAATTCCCATACAAATTGATTCATCAACAAGCCAAAATAGCATAAAATGCCAAAGAAAACATTGTTGCATATAAGTGATTTATTCATAACATCACCTTTACAAAATACCTAATTTTGGGGATATGCAACATGTGGAATACAAAAGAAATGGAGTATTTAACTAGAAAAGTAGTCAAACCATTTCATACCCAACTAGGCTAGAGAGTTTTCATTCTGTGTTTCACTTTCTTTTGGAGTTTCTTCAGGGATGGTTATGGTGTGCCTCACACATTCTTCTGCCTTCTCTTTCTCATGTGATATCATGACATGTTTTTCCTTCTTTGGATGAAGATGTGGATGCATCTTCCAACATTTCTCGATCCAATTCCCACTTATATTGTAATGAGTACAAAAAAATTTGTGAGCATTTCTTGGAAAAAATGTCTTTGAACTTGGAAGAGTATCTTCCTTCCTGTTCTCACTTCTAATCGACATATTCACTTTCTCGACCATTGCTTCCTTTTTTGGCACTTGGCTACAAAATGGTTAGGTGCATGAAAAAAAGTACAAGGAAACACATTCCACAACATTTTATTCAAATCATCATGTTGCTTATAGTCATAGAAGGTTTTTGAATAATAAAGATGTTTATACCTTTTATCGTTGTCCTTTGAAATATGAATATGGAAAGGAAAATTTGATTGATGAGGAGAAGTTTACTTAATTCTTCCTTAGATGTGCTCATTTATATTTTGAGATGTTTTTCCATCAAAGTCATCATCATGATGTGATACTGCTTCAACTTGCAAGTATTCTTTCTTCATGAATTTCACACTTGAAGAATTTCTTGACTTTGTAGTTTTGGAGCAATATCCAACTTATTCTTGAACATATTTGGATTCTTCATGTCGAGGTTGTGTTCCCACCTCAACAGGATTAATGATTCCATGACTTTGGATTCCAACACCCTTACCATTGTATCCCATTTTGGTCAACAATTTCATACCAATACCCTTGGTATGTTTCTCAAATGATGCAAAAGAAGCATTATCATTATTACGAGTCTGAATTAAAAATGAAGCATATTTTACCTCCTTTTTCTTCTTGCAACCCTTGGTCCTCTTTCTGAAGCTTAGCCATCTCCTCCTTCTTCTCTTTTGTAGATGAAGTGGTAGATGAAGATTCAAGAAAACCACTCTTGTGCTTTAACATATAAGCAATGTTCTTCAAGTAAAAAAGGGTACACACATTAGTCGTCCAATGACTACAAACTTTTCGAGTCTTCGAAGAAGCTTCAGTAACTGAACATTCTCTGGTTTTCTCTTCAATGAAATTCTGAAACATCGTGTGAAACTTTTTCTTCTCATCCACTATTTCTTCTAGCAATATTCTCAATTCCATGTTCTCCATTTGGAGAGAAGAATTCCTCTCTTCCAGTTCTAGGAGCCTTGCATGCTCCAAACTTCCACCCATACTAGCAATCTGGACAAAACCTGCTCTGAAACCAATGATCTAAAAATCGATCGCCCTCTGACACTTTTCAAGTCTTGATACATTTGGGTCTTTAAACAATCACTTAAATCGTAACTTATTCAAAAGTGAATAGTTAAGTTTTCAATGAACTTAAAGATGAAACAAAATCATATGAAGCCCAACATGATAAAAATGAAGAAGAGAAAAACCAAGTTATAACGTAGTTCATCCAATGTCGACTACATCTTCGGGCCTTGTACTAATGGCTAGGTTACTTTATTGATCTCAACAACAAAAAGAGTACATTACAAATCTTTGACTGATAGAGTACTTTTGGAGTGGCACTTTTTCTCCTTCAAAGAAATGTTCTCCTTCAGAGAACTCTAACTCACAAGTTGACTCCCTTTTATAAAGAAATAGTAGTTACAAAAGAAAAAGACTTTCTCACAGAATGTGGCAACATGTCCTCATACTCATTTTGAGGTCAAAAAGCAAGCACAAATTCAACTGCTTCATAATGAAGTGTCGAAATGTTGTTTTCCCATAAACATACTAAGAATAGACTGACAATATGGCTTCTCTATTGAAGAAACAACTATTGCAAATGCATTTAGGAGGTTCGAAAACCCCTATCTAAGCTCTTTCTATTCTCAAAAAGGTTTCCATATGGCCTCAAAACAATCTGTTTGCAACAAAAAAGGAAATTGCTCTGCAAATTGTCCTACTTACAATGCTCAAATCACAAAATTAATGTTTCCATTGTGTTCAGAACACCCAAAAACCCTTGTATAGGCTCTTATTGGGATCAACAAGAATGCAAAATGGCCATGTTAGGGCTGTTGGAACATTTCTCTGTTATTTGTCTTGCAAATTGGAAAAATTGGTTAACCAAGCAATGATATCAACTTGTTGTAGTGGCTACAACCACTCTCCAAAATTTTACCTTAGCTTTGTTTTGGAGCCTCCCTACCAACCATCCTTAGCATCATGTCTTGCACTGAGTAAGTACATAGGCTTTAGCTGAGCTTCAGTGGCCTTTCAGCCTGTGCACGTCAACTTGTTTGTCTCCCAGTGCAAGCTATCATTCCAGACTTAATCAATTTTCTGGCTAAGTTGCTCCCCCTAAAAATCGCATAATTCTTGAAGGAAAAAATCCTTCCCTCCATAAATTGTGCAATCCTGCTAGGCTACCTATTGGGCTCTAGAAATGTGCAGTTTAGCCAGGTAACCTTCCCTCTAGAGAATACGTAGTTCAGCTTGACACTGGGCTTTAGCTCCATAATTATGCAGTTCTGACTGATAGCCAGGGCTTCAATCCATAAATTGCGTAGTGCATGACAGACAACCATTCTTGCTCAGCCCAGAAATTGTGCAAATTTCATCCCTAGGCTTGCAGACTGATGCATGTGCTTTCAGGTTGACTGATTCCCTCCAGGACTGAGAAATCTTGATTTTAATGCATGGGCTGCTTTTCTCGAAAAAGAAAAATAAAATAAAAAAGCATCCCTAGATTTTAGGGATCCATTTTTAGCAGTTAGAGGTTACATGCAAAGATTGTTTCAAAAACCTCCCACCAAGTGTCACTTTTTTTATATTTCTGGCATGCACGCCATAACCTAGATATTATCAAAACTCATTTATTTGACACTGCAGAGCTCATTCCTCACATCGATATTGGAGCTCGACATCCCACATCCAATGTAGCAGCCATCGACACATTTAGCTCAGCTTTTTCTGGGTAAGTCAGCTTTTCATGTCTTTTGTTGTTTTGTTGTCACCTTTTCTATTTTGCTTTGTGTAAGTGTTGTTTGCTTGGTTTCAATGTACGCTTGTCATTTTTATGCATGTTAGGTTGTAGAAGCATTGTTTCAGTTTTTCATTGCATCTCAATATTGTTGCATGCATGACATTGTTTCTACACTAATGGTCATCGTTGCAGCGACTCGCTTCACACACATGCTTGTTTTCTTGTTTTATGAATCCTACACTCATTGTTTGCATGCATGATCATTCACTCTTTTTTGCACTTAGTTTCGCCATGCATTAAGACTTCTCATGTTTTCAGTCACTCATCGACGGGTTTGGGCTTCCTTGGCCCAAACCTTGACTTGCCTGGCTAGTAATGCGCATTTATGGAAGTGAAGGCTCTATCTTCCCTCCAGAAACTACACAAACCTAGCCTAGCACTAGCCTCTAAGCTTGCATTGTGCAATTCTGGGAGGCAGTGCTTTGTTGGGCCAAGAAACAACGCAATGCAGTTTAATAGTTTACATGTCATTGCTGACTGAAACTGCGCATTGTGCAGTTTTAGTCCTCAGTGGGGCAGCTTGGACTATGCATTGCATAGTTCTAATAGTCAGTCAAACTCTTGACAGCCCTGACTGTGCCTTGCGTTGTTTTGGTAGTCAGTCTCCCAGTCTCTTGGTGAAAATTACATAATCTTCACAATTAGTCACACAGGTATGTTGCATGCCAGTCCTCAAATTTGTTTGGTTTTCAACTGGCAGCTTTCTTTACATGAGTGTTGTTATGTCTCTAGGTATTGCAGATGTTCGTCAGGCTCTCATCAGTACAAGTACAATGGCCTCCAAGAGAGAAGCGTCAAAGGACATCGTTGAGAGCGTAACTGGAGATGCAGTTGAGCGAGTGTCTATGAGCTTTCCTATCTATGAAGACACCAAGTTTTTCATAGACAAGGATATCAAGATGAAATGGCAGTGACATCACAACGAGCAGCACCATCAACAGTAGTGGAGGGTAGCAAACCTGCATGCGACAAAGGCAAGAGGAAGGTTGTTGACAGCGTAGAGACGGGGCAAAGCTGGAAGTTCAAAGAAGATCCACTCATGATGAAAGTAGCTTTGGAGATTAAGGCTATGAGGTGACAAGGTGACAAGAGGATCATGCAAAGGCAAAGAAAGAAACAAAGGATGGAGGAAACTGAGAAGGATTTGCAGGAGTTGAAGCGACAAATCAGGGAAGAACAAGAGTTACGCAGGAGAGAGAAGGAATATCAGCAGGAACATGTATAGCAGGAGGTGCAACATGCACATATTAATGAAATTGTGCCCATATAGGTTATAGACCATCTCAACAGCTGACACAGAGTAGACAAGGTGAGCAGTGTTGTCGATCACATGCATGGGTGCTCAAGAGCATGGATGTCATTCTGCACATTCATGTGATCCCATCTATTAGCACACTCACTGAGGTGAAGACAAAGAACCAAGCCTAACTGGAGTTGGACATGTACTTTGATGATTTGATGCGCATAGCCACCAACACACACTTGGAGATTAGCACAGACACTAGGCATCAATATGTTTCTAGTTTGGATGCACTCAAGACTATGATACACATGTTAACAGAGGAGTCGGACAAAGGTTTCAAAACATTGTACCTGGATGCAATGGAGGCAAGACTTCACTTTCAGAAGGATGTCACCACAAAGTACATGGACACCAACACGGACTACCAAGTGTGGCATCAGTTCGCCACCGTCGATCATCATGAGGATGTCGAAGAGTTGGTCTTGACACAACTGCCTGAGTCTTAGTGATGTCTTGCATGGCTTACTCAAGCCTATTTTTTCTCACATGGGTACATGTGCAGATTGTAATGTAACATCTTGTAAAAGTGAAGGACCAAGTGTCGATAGTAGAATGTAACAGTGATGTAGTAGTTGAAGAGTCATGAGGGTAGGTGAAGAGTCACAAAGGGGGAATGTCAAGGGTCACCCCACCCTTTTCTATTTATAGAACCTCATAACTCATTGTACGGGATTTTGGGAGCCAAAATTCCTATAGGTATATCTTAGAGAAAGCTTGGAGTGTATTATAATGCGCCTTGGCTTCTCCACAGAGCAAAGATAGTACATCTCTTTGGAGGAGTAGGCAGCTATGACTATAACGTTCCGCTGTCGGAACTAGTGGTTGGTCATGGTTGTATGTGTGATTGGAACTTTCACTTTCTTAATATAAAAGAGCCAGCATGTTTCATGCATATGTTGTTATTGTAGTTCAGTTGTCTTGGTTACTCTAATTATATATGTAGTTGTTTTCTTACGCATGTATGTATGGACTCTTTCTATATATGTTTGTATGAATCTTACTGAGATGTGTTGTTGGTTTTTAATCATCACTTTGGATTATTGGTTAACTTGCCTTCCAATTTTTGATGCATATTTTCTCGCGTGTTCCCTTTCAAGCTGCGTCTTTTCATAGGTTTCTAAGTGGTGCACTCATTCCCCTTTCCATGTGTTAGAACCCTTCATGCACCTTCCTTGGCTTGTTATACTAGTCACACCCTTGCCACCAACAAGGAAATCCTACTTACCTCTACGGAAACCACAATCAAGGCGATACCATATGACCCACTGTTGGGACTCCTACACCAAATGGTCTGAGTTTTAGTTGGTATTTCTTACTGGGGAGATCCCCTGACATGTTGGCGGGTCCAACACCATCAACACCGCCTTTGGCAGAATCACCAGGTGATAAATTCGGATGGGTGCAACAGAAATCCCACTGAAATTTTGGCAAAATGTTAAACATTTAAGTTCAAACAATTTTTTCACAAAAATAGAGGTCCACATGATGCCCTCCCATTGGATCATGTGGCACCTCATGATTGGTACTCCATAAAAACAAACAAACAATAAAATTGTGCCACTTATCCTCGTACAACTGAGCCACAAGCGCATGATTGGGCCACATGTATGTTGTACATGAATAGTCACCTGCTAACATCAGCACCACATCACCTATACGGCCTACCTAGTCAGCATCCCAGTCAACCATGCAAGTTGAGTTTTTAGTTGTTTGCAAAAAACTTCAAAATGTGATAACTTTCACATATGGTGTGCGATTGAGGCGATTCAAGCATCATTGGAATCAAAACAATGAAATCTACGATTTGGTGCTATTTTTGGGAGATTTCGAGCACTTTGATTTTTAAGGATATTTTTTATCCCATGCATCAACTAAAATGTACAGAAGAAGGCACAAAGGGAAACCTTATCTAAGACCCCTAGAGACCTTAAGGAAAGGATTTGGTATGCCATTTATTAAGGGGGAAATATGGGGATAGATACTACATGATTTATCCATGAAATAAATTGACTACAAAAACCAAGTTTTCCAAGAATAAGGAAGAGGAAGGAATGACACACCGAACAAAAGCATTTTCCATGTCCAACTTTATGACGAAACTTGTTTCACCTTTATCCTTGATTGAGTGGATAGCTTCCTGAACAAGGATGATGTTTTCTAATATATGTCTTTGTTTGAAGAATCCTCCTTGATTTTCAGAAATAAATATTGAAAGGACACCTTTAATCTACTAGTGATGATCTTAGTCAATATTTTGTAAGAGGCATTACAGAAAGATTTTGGCCAGAACCTTGAGAAGTTGATTGGATTAGATTCTTTTGGGATGAGGGAAAGGAAGGAATATTTTGTGCTCCCCTCCACCTTGCACTTGTTCATGGACCAATTGAGCATTTGAAGGAGGTCTTTCCTAATCTCACTCTAGAAAATCCTATAGAAATTGATTGGGAACCCATCCTATCTGGGAACCTTATCTAGATCCATAGACCAAATTTCCTCCACCACTTCTTGTTCCTCGATCCTTTGTACTAGGAGTTGATTTTGTTTTTTTGATATCTCAAGAGGAAGGGAGAGAGGAATTATTTATCTTTGGTGAAATGCAACACAATGTAATGTATAGAGAGATTGAAAATGGGTGAAGGTTTCTTCCTTGATTTTAGTAAAATAAGTTATATTTTATTTTCCTTCTAGTGTAATTTCTCTAACTCTATTTTGCAACTCCCTTGCCTTTGGTTGCTTGTGGAAGAAGGCCATGTTCCTTTCTCCTACCTTAATCCATGTGCTTCTCAACTTGAGATGTCAAAATTCCTACTCTTCCCTGCATTATTGGAAGTAGAGAGAGTTTAATTCTTTTTCTCTCTTTAGATGTTGCTCTTCTACCTTGCTTCTCTCCATAATTAACATATGTCACTCCATTTATGCAAGTATTGAATCTCTCTTTTTACTTAGTAGAACAAAGGATTCTTTTACCAATTATCGAAGAGCATGCTTAACCCTTTTTAGTTTTGTTTCCCACACGAAGGCTGGAGAAAGGGTAACTTGAATACACCATGCTTGGTTGATGATGTGCATGATGGACATTGGATAAACCAATGCTCCCTATGTGATTCGCGACATGGATTAACCTCCTCTTGTGGATCCTTATCTCTGGCGATACGATCATTGAATAATACCTACAGGTTTTGGTATAACGACAATTGTGATTCCCAACAAGTGGTATTAGAGCATAGGTCACAAGTTTGATACACAACCGGCTCACGTTGGGGGGGATATTGTTGGAGATTGGATAAACCAACACTCCCCATGTGTTTTTTGACATTGACTAACTGCCTCTCATGGATCCTTATCTTTGGCGATATAATCATTTACTACCTGTGAAATTTAGTGTAACGAAAATCGTGACTCCCAGCAAGGGGTTATGGCCCCACCACGCTTCCGCTGCACCACCCTGATTGATTCATTCAACGTTATTCTCTTCATATTGGAAGCCACAAATTTTATTGATATATTGCCGATGTTATTTGCAACCTGGGAGAGAGCGTTATTTATCATGCAGAATACTAAAAACCATCAAATCATGCTTATAAAAATGTGTGAGATTGCAAGGCTTAATGGTTAGAGAGTTACAGAATGTGTGAGAATTGATTGAGGTGTTCTTCATTAATTACCTGGCACATAGAAGAGCTAATGTGAAGTAGAATTGAGGAGGAAAAACAAAGGAAAATATGCTTTAGACAATCTTAATTAATTTGAGTTTCATTACAAACAAACCACCTTTCCACTGATGTCAAAGGGGGAGGTAAGAAGAAATAAGAAGAAATGCTTCTCAAGAAAAATAAAGGGGAGGATCATAGTGGTATCAGAGTGTAGGTCACGAGTTCGATACACACCCAGCTCATGTTAGGGGGGAGATTGTTGGACATTGGATAAACCAACACTCCTTGTGTGTTTCCCAACATGGACAACCACCTCTCATGGATCCTTATCTCTGGAGATATGATCATTGACTAATACTTGCAAGTTTTGGTATAATGACAATTTTCGATTCCCAACAGTCCATTATGCCTTCTTCTCACAACTGTCCTGGGTTGAACCTAGAAGGAATTGGTTCCAGGTCCTCTCCCACTTCCATTATGAGTTTAATTGGTCAAACGTTGAATTCACCTTGAGGCATAATGGAGGAGGAGGCATCCCAACCTGATAAAACCCAAGAGCTACGTATTAAAAATTGATCTAACCTCGTAATGATATTCGTTGCCCCACATCTTCTATTTGACCAAGTGTATTTTCCTTTTGTCGGTATGAAGTCTAAAAGATCCCATTCTTCCATAAGATCCTCCATTCGCTCTCTGAAAGGATCGCTGACTAGTGAGCCTCCCTTTTTCGGATGTAAACAAAGTTGTGTTAGAATCACTGCCTACTATGGATTTTTGATGCCATAACTTTTCCTTTAGGGAGATGAGATTATCTCAGAATTGATTTCTCTCATTGTAAGTTATGAGGTAATAGATGTTCAACAATTTGACTCTATCCCCGATTCCTTTATTTTCTATATATGCTACTACCTAGTACGTAGTTGACTAAGATTCTATCAAGGAGAAGACAACATTGTCCCAGAACATGCTTAGGCCTCCTGAGGCTCCCCTTGAGCTTTACGCGACACCACTGCTTTCGTTCCAAAATACCTTTGAGGCTTTCATGAGCTCAAAATCTATTAATTTTGATTCTTGTAAAAAAAAATTGAGGGCTTCTCTAATTTAACCAAATCCTTTATATAGAGGGCATTTTTGGGTCACCCATTCCCCTTATATTCCAATAGATTATCTTCATCAATTTTTGGTAAGAGAATTGGATTTTCGACCTCCTTCCTCACTTGTTCCTACTTTGAATCCTGATTCTTTCAGAATGTCTAAAATTTGAGGCTGATTAGCCAGTTTTTTGTTGAGGTTAGCCTTTTTCTCCCTTGGTTCTTTTTTGGAGTGTCTACATCTTTTTTTCTTTTTTTTTTCAGTTCTCTTTGTTTCATGGCTACTCGAGTGCTCATTTCCACTTGGAGGGAGAGATGTATTCCTAGTGGCGATATTTCTATGGTGATTTACTAATTGTGTTGGTCGAGATGGGGTAAAGTCCATAGCACGAACTTGGAACAACAATGTGCCTGATTCATCATCTTTGGACTTCAAGGGTTCTTGGACCCTAGGGGTGAGATTTGTAACTTGATCTTCAGGAGATGGGGCTTCCTTTTTTTCCCCTTCCTTTGGCCACTCTAGGATCTCCCCTTCTTATTTCATTTCATCTTTTGTATCCTCTTCCTCTAACTACTCTTGGGGAACATTCGAGTACTCTAATGTTTTTTCACCATTCAATTGAAGCACCCCAAAGGGGTTTGTAGAGGTTGAGGGAGTAACATTGTGCAAGGAAGATGCCTTTTTTGGGCATGTCTCCTTCTATTGCCACTTTTCCTTTGCGTTTTCCACCTACTCATCTTGTTGGGGCTGAAATACTTCTCCCTTATTTGCCTTCTTAAAATCCCTAGCAAAGTGTCTATAGTCATGAAGGACTCGATACTTGAAGGGAAGTTGCTCGTAGTCTAGGGTTTGGCAGTGCTTCCATTCTCCCATGTGAGAAATATTTCCACTAAGAATGCCTTTTCTATGTCCGCCTCAATACATATACTGGTAGAGGTGAACTCTACACCTTTGGGTTTTGCTCTATCGATATAAACCTCCCTACTCCATTTCTGATTGCGCTGAGACAATCATCTCCCCAGCAGGAGAGAGGAAGCCTCGACAATTTCACTGAGACTAGCAAAGTTGTGGGCATGTCTTATGTGGGATCAAAATCAATTGACAATTTGTTTAAGTACATTCCCCTTGTCCCAAGGAACTAGGGTTTGTTTCTGAAGATGATCTCCTTTTCCTCCCTTGACTTGACTTGAAAAGCAATGAGAAGTATCCATTGTTGATTGCATATATTCCCAATCTGCCTTTCATCTTCACTCTCCATTTTCTCTCCACCCATTGCTCAATGGACTTGGGAGATGGCCACATGTCGGTGAATTTTCTAACCGACATACAATCTGTGTAGGCTATTGTTGCTCGACAAAATGTGGGAGGGAGTGGAACAACCTCGATGTTCTTTACCTTCCTAGCGAAGTTCGAATTTTTGTCAATGCTTTAAAAGCTACTACAATCGCATCTAGCAGGGGAGGAGCCCTCCCTTACCGACCATTGGTCACAAGGGATCGAGGTAGCATAATGTAGGGTTAGGGTTTGCAAAGCAGAGCATCTTCAAATTATTCATTCATTCTTTTACTCTCCAATCCATTCAACATTTAATTTATATAGTTGAGCTAGTTATAATGTGTATACAAGTCCTTCATTCCTTCACTCTCTAATCCATTCAATCATGATAATTTAATAAGCAACATCTTTGGCATTAATGATGAAACTGGGGGTTCATTCAAGACTAGGATGAAGGAACACATTGCAAGCATCATGAATGTATCATATCTTCGTCCTTATATGAACATTTGATCAAACTAAAACATCATGTTTGTATTAAAGACACCCAAATTCTTGCTAGAGAAAATCATTTTTTTAAGAGGCACACTAGAGAGGCCCTAGAAATTTCCAAAAATCCGAGCAACCTAAATAGAAATAAAGGCTTGGTAATTAGTAAAAGTTGGCTTCCACTAATTGACCATTCATAATCTCCCTACTGTTGAACTTAATCTCTATTTCCCTCTTCATCTCCCTTGTATTTTTCGATTTTCTATTCTTTGCTCCCTCTTCTCTCCTTTCCCTCATAACCTACTTTCCATTTTTCCTCTTTACTCCTCTCCTCCATCCCCTCCCTATACCTCTCTTTTTCTTATACCCCTCTCCTCTCCTTCGGCTTCTTATTTTCTAGCTCCTTCTTCCCTCTTTCCTTTTTTCCTCTAAGATATTCATCCTCATATTTAATAATAATACAATAGTTAATATTAAATATAACTATTTAATTAATTGAATTTAATAATTTATTATACTATTGAATTATATATTATTATTAATTGATATAATACTAAATTATATATTAATACATTAATTTATATATTGTTATTAATTTTACATATTACTTTATTATTTTATATAATTCTATATATTAATTAATTTATTAACTTTTACTTATTACAATAATCTGTTATTCTAATAAAAAAAATTTGCATTAACTTTCTTTTATTTTTCTTTCACCTAGTAATTTAACTTTCTTTTATTTTTCCTTCACCTAATAATTCAAGGTTTTAGCCATTTGGTTTTTCTCTTGCGAAATTCTTGAACCAACGCTTCTCCTCCATTTCTCTTCTCTTCTCTATCCCTTCTCTATCTTGCATTTCTAACTTTCCTTCCTTCCTTTTTCTCCTTGACTTTTATGTCTTGATGATAAATTTGGTTAATAGATTCTAAACATTTACCTATCAAAATGTCTAATGTGGAGCTTACTTTGAAAAAATCACGTATCAAATCACAAGCCCACGGGAATCTAAAAAACATATTTCTATGTCTTCAGCTTTCCCGTTTGTGATCGGCTAAACCCCAAACTTTGTGTATTCTAAAGAAGAAAAGTAGTCCTTTGTAGAAACAGTTTAAATGTTGTTTACACCATTAGATGATTCATAAAAAATCTAAGGTAGGAATTCCAATCCCTCAAAGAAATCATATTGTTTCCTTTAATTTTACAAATTAGAATTTTTTAGAATTTCTTAGGATCTAGCTTAGAGAGGAGTAAAAGTTTATATTACTATATATTTTCTTCTAATTATTTGGCCTTTGTACCAACTTATCTTGTCAAATTTTAGGGACTCTTTAGAGGCATCCCTAGTGGATTTTCTAAAATTCTTACACCTTATTCTATTTTGTTTTTACTCAACACCTTCATAGAGAACTTATTGATGAAAGTGGAGAGGGTTATCATAAAACCATGACAGAAACCTTCAATATTGTTCTTAGTTGATAGGATACCTAATTCATTATTTAAATCCTTTAGAAAAGATTATTGTTCATTTTCGAAGATTAAATACTTTTGGCTATCATAATTCTCTTATATGGGGTTTTGTGTGTGACAAAGTTTAGAGTTGGGGTTAAATTTCATGATTTGAATCACTCATGGTCGTTTAAGATGTCAATATCTACTATTTGTTGCATTTGGTGATATTAGATCTAGCATATTCCCTACAATACCACTACCAAGCCCATGGATGCAAGTCATCCTAAATGATTTTGGACACTTTTTTAAACTACTATAAATGATCATATCTTGAGAACTATAGAGCATGATTGGCTAAGACCTAAACATTTTCTCAACCAAGTCATTAAAGTTTCCTTTGTATCTACTAATTAAGTCAAAGTCCTCATCTAGTCATATAAGACTAGAGTTGGAATCATTGCTTAAAATAATACCTTTATTAATTCTTATTCTAGTATTAAAGTCTGCAAGCAATAGGATATTGCCTTCATTTCTCAATTTTTCAATATCTTGTTATAATTCATTATAAGGGAAATTATTATCTAGATCGTTTTTCTTATAAAAAGCAGAATTAATAGGTGAAAAATAACATATCACTATGTAAATATTTTTGGGATTAATATGTGAAATATCTATCGCACATGTACTAATTGAAATAGTCTTTAATATAAAACCTAATATGTGGGAAAATGTTCCTCTTTATCTCATAAGATTTTCCTCCAACCATACGTGGTAAGACCTATTGTTATATATCGACCACAATACAAAACCTCCCATGTTAGGGACCTAGGCTTCTTCATGATCCCAAGCTTCAATAAACACTATAATATCAATTTTTCTCATGATCCAACATCATGACATGGGACCTACGCTCCATGGAAAGCCACAATAGTTCCAAGAGTGGATACAAAGTATCCTAAATCCCAATTTTAATTGCCTTTTCTTATGTCTAGTCACTAATAATAACTTAGAAATTATATTTCTAGTTATTGTCTAATTTCTTTCCTTCTTAATTTATTTTACTTTTAGAATTTTCTTCCTGAACTCAACATGATCTTCTAGAATTAGATATTCATTCAAAATATTCTTAACTATTTGGGACTTGGACTTTTACTGAGTATGCCACATATATGGGTGTTAGAGCTTATCTTAACATGAATTAACTAATCCTTATGCTCAATTATTTTTCTCAATCTCTTTGCCTCTATGAGACTAGTTGTTTCAACTGATACTTTATAATGTATTTCTTACTTGACAATAGTTAGTGTGTCCTCTCTTTTTCTCCTCTTTCAAGCAAAAAATTATGAGATTTGAGTTTCTTTTGTTGTGTTCATGGTCTAACTCTATAATCGTATTCATTTCCTCTTTGTTAGGTTTGATATCATGTTTACTTTCTAGACCATTTAATTGTTATTTACCTTTTCTTTTAGTTCATAAATTCTAGTTCTAATTTGATTCGTAAACTACCATGGCTATTCCACTAGAAAATTCATCGCAACAGAATTAGTAAATCTATAATTAAAACTCAAAAAATATACACAATTAGGGTTTATTCCTCATAAATTTATGGATCTTTAGATTATTCTTTATTGTTTATGCATGCAAAATAAAATTTATTTCAAAATTAAAGAACATCGAAATAAAAAACCATGAAACCACATTTGACACAAAATAGATCCTAGGAAACCCTTTCACGAGAAAACCCAGCTCGAATGTGTGGTTGCTCTAGTCTCTTTCTATGAATAGAAAATAGTTGTAAGTACAGAGAAGTAAGGCACATGGCCCATGGGCTACTAAAGTGCACAAATCCTCTTTGTGTACTCTCTCCTTATCCTTCTTGGTTACTCTACTTGTCTATGGAACAAATGGACTAAAAAAGAATGGAACCCCTTTTCCTCGTAGTGCTCCAGTTATAACACAACCCAATAGCATATTAATTATTAGGTTTGACAATCTCAACTCTTGAACATAGTTATAATATGGACTCTTATAGAGAATACTTCATCATAATCACGTGAATAACCCCTTTCCATGAATTATGGGGATGACATGGCAACCTCTCAAATTATGGTGGTGGAAATAGGAAGGTCAACTTCAAAGTGGCATAACTTTTTCATATAGAGTTTGATTGAGGTTATTCTTGCATTGTTGGAAATTTCTTTATGTGTGGAGTAGGGTAAAAATATTTTCACTAAATTAAAATAAATTTACCACCAAAAAACATCATTTAATGCCTCAAAATTCTCTCAAAAGGTTTCAGACCCTAATTTTCCAAACTAGGTCATGTCGATCAAACTAATCTTACAAGTTGATTCCTCCACTCTTTCCACTCTGAAAACATCAATACGGATGAAAAAATATATAATGATCTAATATGGATCACACCTCCTTATTTTGGGAGGATTTTGGTCCCCAAAATCATCTACTAAATGAGGTGAGGAAAATTTTTCCTCCATATTCTCTCAGGTTTACCAATGGGCCTTGCCTAGAAGTTGTCCTTTCAACCTGATCTACCGAAGATCATGTTGTCACTACCTTGTAGTTCTGGAACTCTTCTAATAAATTGTATCATCTATGAACTCTATATGAGCATATAGTGCCAAATCCTATAGAAAATGTAGCACATGTTCCTCTTCATGATCTAGCATGGAAGGCTCATTGAGCTTCAAATTCTCCACATTCACAACTAAGTAAATGTGCATGTATGGGGGTAGACCTATCCAAAGAAAAATTGTATTACTTCTAACCCATTGGTGGTCCTTTAATAGAGCATAAAAACACTCAACCACCATAAACATGCAGTGAGTGTCCCTTCCTATTTGTTGGTAAACCTCCCACAAAGTCCATGGAAATGATTTCTAGGGACAAGTGGGTATAGGTAAGGGATGAGATAGACCCGATTTCCTGTTACTAGACTTGCTAGTGCAATAAAGCATAAATTTTCTTATGGACCTAGCTATATGCTCTTGCATCTTGGGTGAATACACATGCCTCTGCAAGTTGGCCACTGTCTTCCCTACACCAAAGTGCCTTGCAACCTTGGAGGTGTGAGCCACTCTAATCAATTGCAATCACTCACCTTTATCAACACAAAGGTATCCATCCTATAGAGTAACCCACCAAAGAGATAGTAGTGAATGGTGTTGACACAATCGTCCACATGACTTTGACTCTACAACTATTGAAACACCTCCTTGAAGTCATCATTCTCTAAATATGCCTCTTTATATGCATCATGGTGAATGGTTCCATATGCATAAGAGTTCCCAAAGTTGTGATCTTTGATGTCGGTGGAATTGAAATTATTTCCTCCAACTTGTTTTTCCTACCCTTCTCATACTTAATCACGAAATGAAACTATTGTAGAAACTCCACACACTTATAATGCCTAGTCTTTTGTAGCTTAGTTTGGGCCTACAGGTATTGTAGTGGCTAGTGATCTACACTAGTACAAATGGGGCCAAAATTTGACAGTTATTTTGATCCGAACTTAAACAAGAAGATAAAAAATTACAGATATAACCATAAATATAGAGATGTAGTAGAAATAACACTTCATTTCATTAATATCAAAATACTGAAATATGCTTACAAACAGAATGGAAATAAACTAGCTTGGGCGATGGTAGCTTATCTTTGAGAAGAGATGTGGCGGCTACATGCCTCTAAACTGTGTTATAATGAGGCTCAAGGGCCTATTTATTATTGAACAACAAGAGAAAACCCTAAAGAACCAAAACCCTAACCCCAGGAGATGTCACTTCAAGAGTTTGTGGGCCTCATTGGGGTTACTTGGGCATCCATCTTCCCGGGGTCGTAACTTGGTCATATATCTTTATTTGGCGTGTATGATACCTTATTGGAAATGTCTCTTTGAGTAATACAGGATTTGTGGTAGGCCCCATGTTAGCCTGTAGAAGACCTCAGAAAAACATCGTTTAGGGGGTCAAAACTACTCCGGAAGTTCAGGACCTAAAAAACTGCTAAAAATAGTAATTATTGAAATAAACAAGGAAATAGATGAAACTAACTGGAGGTCTAGGTGGAATAGGCAGGTGGCCACCAATATCCACCTAGATTAGATGTGCCCCCCTTAAGAGGCAATGGTTCCCATTGAGTGCAAATCCTCCATGAGATGAGGAAATTTTTGTTGACCCTGGTCCATGGTTAACCACTTTCCCTAGTGAAGGAGTTTGCTTGCTTTGACAACTCGAGATAGATGGATCCTCTATTGGCAAGTGTTCTTGATATGCATGTCCATGATCTGATCAGTTGTGGCTTGTTCCATGTAGTCTTGGTTGAGATTTGTTCGTGTGGTTTGTTCTGCAATGTCAGATGTGTCCAACAATGGTGGAAAGTATGGTCGAAGGCGGTCTACATTGAACACTAGGTGCAGACCAAGGAACATTGGGATGGTGAGCTCGGAGGAATTATCACAAACAAACTTAGCGATGGTGTATGGCCCATATCGGAGTAGGTGAAGTTTTCGGTGGGGTCCAACAAGGTGCTCCTTCCGCAAATGTAGCCAAATTTTGTCGCCCACTTAGAACTTGTGCGACACTCGATGTTGATCATGGCGCTTATTGTACTTTGCTTTGGATTTTTCCAATATACCATGGACTTGCTGGTGGATATGTTGAATGTGTTCAATGAAGTTGTTAACCCTGTCGGCTTCAGACTGAACGTGAGCCGAATTTTCCCGTTTCTAAAAATGGTATGGCCACATCAATGGGACATAATGGTTGCAATATCAGCCCTACCTGAAAGGGGTTATGGTATGTTAAGTTGTGGAGATATCTGTTGTAGTTGTGTTGAACATAGGGGAGGCTTTCATCCCATGTGTGTGGATGCTTTGAGTTGTACATGCACAAAATGTGTACGATCATCTTGTTGACAACCTCTATCTCAATCTCAAATGGTTGATGCAGGTTTGGTAATGTGAGCACTAGTGTAGAGTAGGGACGATGCTTCAACTTGGCAAACGCCTTTTTTTTGGTTTTAGACCAAAAAAAATTGCTTTCACTTCGCCCTTGGTCACTTGACTTAAAGGCCAAGTGAACGCAAACCTACGGTAGAAATTGGCAAGGCCCAGAAAGTTGCGAAGCTATGTAAGAGTGGTTGGGGTTGGCCAATCCCGAATGACTTGTATCTTGGTTGGGTCCACATGCACACCCTTCTCATCAATGATGCACCCCATATATTGAACTTGGGTCATGCCAAAAGTACATTTCTCTAAATTCGCACATAGCTTGTGTTGTTGCAGGGTTTGAAGGACCTATCGAATATGGTGGAGGTGCTCTTCCCAACTTTGGTTGAAGATCAAGATGTCATCTAAATACATCACCATGAATGAATTAATGAAGGGTCGGAAGATGTCATCCATCAATCTCATGAAGATTGCGGGGGCATTTGTCAACCTAAAAGGCATGACCAACCATTCAAAAATTCCCTCCTTGGATTTGAAGGCGGTCTTCCACACATTGGAGGGTTTGATAGGCACCTAGTGATAACTAGACTTCAATTCAATCTTCCTGAAATATTTGGCACCCTTGAGCTAGTCCAGAAGGTCATCAATCCATGGGATTGGGTACCTATTCCAGACAATGATCTTGTTCAGTGCCTGATAGTCAACAAAGAGTCTCCGGGTCTTGTCCTTCTTTTGTACCAATACAATAAAGCTCCCATAGGGTGATGAGCTTAGCCTAATGTGCCCTTTCTACAACATCTCCTGAATCTTCCTCTTGATCTCATCATTCTCCAGAACAAAGCATCGATATATCGGTCCATCGGGTAGTGGCATGCTTGGGACCATATCGATGGAGTAGTTGACCTGATAGTGCAGAGGTACCCCTGTAGTCGAGGCGAAAATGTCCCTATACTCCTCCACAACCTTGTCCATCTATTTTTGTTGTGTAGAGGAGCCCTACCTAGAAGTCGTGGCCATAACCCTCTTCTTTCCCTGAGGGTGAATCATAAGGAAATCAAATTTCCTAGTCTGGGAAATTATCTTAATACATTACTTTGTAGTGGTCAAAGAGATGGTCATAGGCGAGGCTACCTCTGGTATCCTATAAAACTTATTTCCCAAAGTAATAATTATAGAGTGAGGTGTAGACTCATATACAACATTTTGTTTCCACAAGTATGGTTTTCCTAGTAATACATCACAAACTTCAAGAGTAGCAACATCACACAATACCTCATATGTGAAGGGATTGATGTTGTAAGGAAGGCAGCATTGTTGGCTATCATGGATATCTCGTCCTTGGTGGAGACACTCGCTGGTGTACGGATGTGGATGTGTTATCGTCGATGGGCCTAGTCGCTTCATGACCTCTGTTAAAATGAGGTTCTTTTGGCTACTGATGTAGACAATGAACTGCAATGGAGAACCCTTCACCCACATCTATGAGTGAAAAAGATGTTTCCCCTCCTCTAGATCTTTAGGCTCATTCTTTTGGATCTTGGTGGTAGAAATGGTGGCACTGGCCTCCGCGTCAATGATCAGCTACCCTTTCTCATTCCCCTTGTCAGGTTATCACTTAGATTCGTAACATGCATCTAAATCAGAAGCCTTCAGCTTGGCCACCAGTGGCTGCTTGGCCCAACACTCGCTTGTGTTGTGAGTGGAGCTCTTATGGAACTCACACCATTTTCCTGTGTCATTCCTTTTCTTTGTGGTGTTTTTATTTGCTTGTAGCTTTAGTGGGTTGTCCTGGGTCGCCCCGCCTTGGCTTTGGCCTTTTTCTTATGGTTTGGGGATGTATTTTCCTTGCTTCTGATTCACATATCCAGAGTCTCACTTCTTGTATTTAAACTTTTGCTCAATCTTGATAGTGTATCAGTATGTCGTGCCGAGCGAGGAGATGTCCAAGAACTCCATCTCATCGTGGATGTACTTGTGTAGACAACCGTGATACTTGAGTACCAAATGCCACTTAGAATCCTTGATACCCAATTTCGTGTGGAGGGTATGGAAAACATTTGTGAAATCCGGCACATCTTGGTTCCTTCCCTACTGTAGCATGGTCCACCTTATGTATTTATCTTCATAGCTCCCAACAGAGTAATATTATTCCTTGATGGAATCTCGGAAATAATCCCAGGTGGGTGTGGCTGAAAACAATGAGGATTCCCTCTTATCCTTGTATTCGTAGTAGGTTTCCCACCAGTCCTTGACATGCGGGGCATCTTTGAGAAGTGAAAACATAATTTTTACCGATTGGAAAAGTCATGAATTGAAAAATATCCTTCCAACAAATTCAACCATTTATATATGGTGTTTGCATCTATCTGGCCCTCAAATATGGGAATATCAAAGTTAACTTGTACCTTAAAAGGAGTGGTGCATCCAAAGTGATTGATGGATGAAGATGTGTCTCCTGTGGGTAGTCGTCGGAGGATCTGGGAAAAGTTATCCATCATCACATTCCTCTGTCACTCGATAGATTCCTCGAGCAATATCTTGAAATGAACTCCTACCCCTCATATTTATTTTGTTCTTCCATGCGAGGTTGTCGGGGTTTACGAGGTTGGTCTTGCAAAGGTTCAACCAGTTCGAGGCCTAACTCCTTATAGCTTGACCTTGTTGGGAACACAGAAAGAAAAATAAAGAAATAGAAGACCACTCTAATACCACTGATCTGAACTTAAATAGGGGTGCAATAAATTACAGATATAACCATAAATATAGAGATGTAGTAGAAAGAACACTTCATTTCATTAATATCAAAATATTGAAATATTATTACAAATAGAATGGAAATAAACTATCTCGGGCGATGGTAGCTTATCTCTAAGAATATATGTGGCCGCTAAATGCCTCTGAAATGTGTTACAATGAGGCTCAAGGGCCTATTTATTATTGAAGAACAAGAGAAAAGCCTAACCGCAAGAGATGTAATGCCAACAGTTTGTGGGCCCCGTTGGGGTTAGTTGCATAACCAACTTCCCAGGGTCATAACTTGGTCATATTATATTTGTTTGGTGTGCATGATACCTTGTTGGAAATGTATCTCCGAGTAATACAGGATTTACGGCACGAGCTTACAGCGGACCTAAAAAAACACTGTTTAGAGGGTCAAAACTGCTATGGAAGTTCAAGACACAAAAAACTGCTTAAAATAGTAAATGTTGAAATAAACAAGGAAACAGATGAAACCAATTGGAGGTCCAGGTGGAATAAGTGGGTGGCCACAAATATCCACCTTGATCATATTCGTCAGATATGTGACTTATTGGAGTGAACTATCTGACACATTGGAGCTGAGCAACTCATCACTGGAATTGTGTAGAATAGTTGACACTTCAGTAAACTTTGGATATTCGACGGTGCATACATCGATTATCTGACACAAAAAATGGCCAAAATTGCCATTAAAATTTTGACAGTTTGAATTCATCTTTGCAACGCTAAAATTCATTGTATATCCAAAGCAAGAAACGTTAGTAGAGTGGCACACATGTGTCGAATATCAGACAAGGCCCGTGTTTCCTTCCATCACACCAAACACAAAAAAATTGTGATAGTTTCCCGTCATATATTTGACAATTTGTTAGTTCATTCCAACGAGAAGGATCGACGTTGTGTCATTGTATAATCAATGATAGACCTAGATTATGCATTAGGAGTGTTATCTCTCTAACACTTCCTTCCATCAGTATGGAATAGGAAGTATGACACTGTAGCGTCAGATAGTCAACGGGTAACATTTTTGTCCGAAAAGAGTGTCATATGTCTGACACTTCATTCTTTCAGTCTTGCATCAAATATTTGACAATTGTATTTCTTTCTAATGAGAGTGTCATATTTCTGACACTTCGTTCCGTTGGTTGTGCATCGAATATCTAATGATTGTCCTGACTGATAAGAGTCGAATATCTGATGGCTTGCATGTTCTATCGCATATCTGATGGATGTCTACGAATATATATCTATATATAATTTCATGACTTTACATTAGGATAGTCATCAAACTCAAAGTTTCAAGTGATTAAGTGATCAAACTAATCTTGCAAGTTGATTCCTCCACTCTTTCCACTCTGAAAAAATCAATACGGATGAAAAAAAAATTATAATGATCTAATTTGGATCACACCTCCTTATTTTGGAAGGATTTTTCTCCCCAAAATCATCTACAAAATGAGGTGAGGAAAAATTTTCCTCCATATTCTCTCAGGTTTACCAATGGGCCTTGCCTAGAAGTTGTCCTTTCAACCTAATCTACTGAAGATCATGTTGTCACTACCTTGTAGTTCTAGACCTCTTCTAATAAATTGTATCATCTATGAACTCTATATGAGCACATAGTGCCAAATACTATAAAAAATGTAGCACATGTTCCTCTTCGTGATCTAGCATGGAAGGCTCATTGAGCTTCAAATTCTCCACATTCACAACTAAGTAAATGTGCATGTATGGGGGTAGACCTATCCAAAGAAAAATTGTATTACTTCTCACCCATTGGTGGTCATTTCATAGAGCATCAAAACAATCAACCACCACAAACATGCAGTCAGTGTCCCTTCCTGTTTGTTGGTAAACCTCCCACAAAGTCCATGGAAATGATTTCTAGGGACAAGTGGGTATAGGTAAGGGATGAGATAGACCCTGTTTCCTATAACTAGACTTGCTAGTGCAATAAAGCATAAATTTTCTTATGGACCTAGCTATATGTTCTTGCATCTTGGGTGAATACACATGCCTCTACAAGTTGGCCACTGTCTTCCCTACACCAAAGTGCCTTGCAACCTTGGAGGTGTGAGCCACTCTAATCAATTGCAATCACTCACCTTTATCAACACAAAGGTATCCATCCTATAGAGTAACCCACCAAAGAGATAGTAGTGAATGGTGTTGACATAATCGTGCACATGACTTTGACTCTACAACTACTGAAACACCTCCTTGAAGTCATCATTCTCTAAATATGCCTCTCTATATGCATCATGGTGAATGGTTCCATATGCATTAGAGTTCCCAAAGTTGTGATCTTTGATGTCGGTGGAATTGAAATTATTTCCTCCAACTTGTTTGTCCTACCCTTCTCATACTTAATCACTAAATGAAACTATTGTAGAAACCCCACACACTTATAATGCCTAGTCTTTTGTAGCTTACTTTGGGCCTACAGGTACTATAGTGGGTAGTGATATACACTAGTACAAATGGGGCCAAAATTTCACGGTTATTCTGATCTGAACTAAAACAGGAACATAAAAAATTACAGATATAACCATAAATATAGAGATGCAGTAGAAATAACACTTCATTTCATTAATTTCAAAATACTGAAATATGCTTACAAATAGAATGGAAATAAACTAGCTTGGGCGATGGTAGCTTATCTTTGAGAAGCAATGTGGCGGCTACATGCCTCTAAACTGTGTTATAATGAGGCTCAAGGGCCTATTTATTATTGAACAACAAGAGAAAACCCTAAAGAACCAAAACCCTAACCCCAGGAGATGTCACTTCAAGAGTTTGTGGGCCTCATTGGGGTTACTTGGGCATCCATCTTCCCAGGGTCGTAACTTGGTCATATATCTTTATTTGGCGTGTATGATACCTTATTGGAAAGGTCTCTTTGAGTAATACTGGATTTTTGGTAGGCCCCATGTTGGCCTGTAGCAAACCTCAGAAAAACATCATTTAGGGGGTCAAAACTACTCTGGAAGTTCAGGACCTAAAAAACTGCTAAAAATAGTAAATGTTGAAATAAACAAGGAAACAGATGAAACTAACTGGAGGTCTAGGTGGAATAGGTGGGTGGCCACCAATATCCACCTAGATCAGATGTCCCCCCTTAGGAAGCAATGGTCCCCATTGAGTGTAAATCCTCCATGAGATGAGGAAATTTTTGTTGAACCTGGTCCATGGTTAACCACTTTCCCTAATGAAGGCGTTTTCTTGCTTTGACAACTCGAGATAGATGGATCCTCTATTGGCAAGTGTTCTTGATATGTATGTCCATGATCTGATCAGTGTGGCTTGTTCCATGCAGTCCGGGTTGAGATCTGTTGGTGTGATTTGTTCTGCAATGTCAAATGTGTCCAACAATGGTGGAAAGTATGGTCAAAGGCAGTCTACATTGAACACTAGGTGCAGACCAAGGAACATTGTGATGTTGAGCTCGAAGGCATTATCACAAAAAAATTTATCGATGGTGTATGGCCCATATCAGAGTAGGTGAAGTTTGTGGTGAGGTCCAACGAGGCGCTCCTTCTACAAATGTAGCCAAATTTTGTCGCCCACTTAGAACTTGTGCGACACTCGATATTCATCATGGCGCTTCTTGTACTTAGCTTTGGATTTGTCCAATATACCATGGACTTACTGGTGGATATGTTGAATGTGTTCAATGAAGTTGTTAACCCTGTCAGCTTTAGACTGAACGTGAGCCGAATTTGCCTGAGTTTCTAAAAATGGTATGGCCACATCAATGGGACATAATGGTTGAAATATCAGCCCTACCTGAAAGGGGTTATGGTATGTTAAGTTTTGCAGAGATCTGTTGTAGTTGTGTTGAACATAGGGGAGGCTTTCATCCCATGTGTGTGGATGCTTTGAGTTGTACATGCACAAAATGTGTACGATCATCTTGTTGACAACCTCTATCTCAATATCAAATGGTTGATGCAGGTTTGGTAATGTGAGCACTAGTGTAAAGTAGAGACGATGCTTCAACTCGGAAAACGCCTTTTTTTTTGGTTTCAGACCAAAAAAAATTGCTTTCGCTCCGCCCTTGGTCACTTGACTTAAAGGCCAAGTGAACGCAAACCTATGGTAGAAATTGGCAAGACCCAGAAAGTTGTGAAGCTATGTAAGAGTGGTTGGGGTTGGCCAATCCCGAATGACTTGTATCTTGGTTGGGTCCACATGCACACCCTTCTCATCAATGCTGCACCCCAGATATTGAACTTGGGTCATGCCAAAAGTACATTTATCTAAATTCGCACATAGCTTGTGTTGTCGCAGGGTTTGAAGGACCTATCGAATATGGTGGAGGTGCTCTTCCCAACTTTGGATGAAGATCAAGATGTCATCTAAATACACCACCATGAATGAATTAATGAAGGGTCGGAAGATGTCATCCATCAATCTCATGAAGATTGCGGGGGCATTTGTCAACCTAAAAGGCATGACCAACCATTCAAAAATTCCCTCCTTGGATTTGAAGGCGGTCTTCCACACATTGGAGGGTTTGATAGGCACCTAGTGATAACTAGACTTCAATTCAATCTTCCTGAAATATTTGGCACCCTTGAGCTAGTCCAGAAGGTCATCAATCCATGGGATTGGGTACCTATTCCAGACAATGATCTTGTTCAGTGCCTGATAGTCAACAAAGAGTCTCCAGGTCTTGTCCTTCTTTTGTACCAATACAATCAAGCTCCCATAGGGTGATGAGCTTAGCCTAATGTGCCCTTCCTACAACATCTCTTGAATCTTCCTCTTGATCTCATCATTCTCCAGAACAAAGCATCGATATAACGGTCCATCGGGTAGTGGCATGCCCGGGATCATATCGATGGAGTAGTTGACCTGATAGTGCAGAGGTACCCCTGTAGTCGAGGCGAAAATGTCCCTATACTCCTCCACAACCTTGTCCATCTATTTTTGTTGTGTAGAGGAGCCCTACCTAGAAGTTGTGGCCACAACCCTCTTCTTTCCTTGAGGGTGAATCATAAGGAAATCAAATTTCCTAGTCTGGGAAATTATCTTAATACATTACTTTGCAGTGGTCAAAGAGATTGTCATAGGCGGGGCTACCTCTGGTATCCTATACAACTTATTTCCCAAAGTAATAATCATAGAGTGAGGTCTAGACTCATATACAACATTTCGTTTCCACAAGTATGGTTTTCCTAGTAATACATCACAAACTTCAAGAGTAGCAACATCACACAATACCTCATCCGTGAAGGGCTTGATGTTGTAAGGAAGGAAGCATTGTTAGCTATCGTGGATATCTCGTCCTTGGTGAAGACACTCGATGGTGTAAGGATGTGGATGTGTTATCATCGATGGGCCTAGTCGCTTCATGACCTCTGTTAAAATGAGGTTCTTTTGGCTACTGATGTAGACAATGAACTGCAATGGATAACCCTTCACCCACATCTATGAGTGGAAGAGATGTTTCCCCTCCTCTAGATCTTTAGGCTCATTCTTTTGGATCTTGGTGGTAGACATGGTGGCACTGGGCTTCACGTCAATGATCCGCTACCCTTTGTCATTCCCCTTGTCAGGTTCTCACTTAGATTCATAACATGCATCTAAATCGGAAGCCTTCAGCTTGGCCACCAGTGACTGCTTGGCCCAACACTCGCTTGTGTTGTGAGTGGAGCTCTTATGGAACTCACACCATTTTCCTGTTTCATTCTTTTTCTTTGTTGTGTTTTTCTTTGCTTGTAGCTTTAGTGGGTTGTCCTGGGTCGCCCAGCCTTGGCTTTGGCCTTTTTCCTGTGGTTTGGGGATGTATTTTCCTTGCTTCTGATTCACATATCCAAAGTCTGACTTCTTGTATTTAAACTTTTGCTCAATATTGATAGTGTATCAGTATGTCTTGTCGAGCGAGGAGATGTCCAACAACTCCATCTCATCATGGATGTACTTGTGTAGACAACCGTGATACTTGAGTACCAAATTCCACTCAGAATCCTTGATACCCAACTTCGTGTGGAGGGTATGGAAAACATTTGTGAAATCCGACACATCTTGGTTCCTTCCCTGCCGTAGCATGGTCCACCTTATGTATTTATCTTCATAGCTCCCAACATGGTAATATTATTCCTTGATGGAATCTCGGAAATAATCCCAAGTGGGTGTGGCTGAAAATAGTGAGGATTCCCTCTCAACCTTTTATTCATAGTAGGTTTCCCACCAGTCCTTGACATGTGGGGCATCTTTGAGAAGTGAAAACATAATTTTTACCGATTGGAAAAGTCATGAATTGAAAAATATCCTTCCAACATATTCAACCATTTATATATGGTGTTTGCATCTATCTAGCCCTCAAATATGGGAATATCAAAGTTAACTTGTACCTTCAAAGGAGTGGTGCATCCAAAGTGGTTGATGGATGAAGATGTGTCTCCTGTGGGTAGTCGTTGGAGGATCTAGGAAAAGTTATCCATCATCACATTCCTCTGTTGCTCGATAGATTCCTTGAGAAATATCTTGAAATGAACTCTTACCCCTCATATTTATTTTGTTCTTCGATGCGAGGTTGTCGGGGTTTACGAGGTTGGTCTTGCAAAGGTTCAACCAGTTCGAGGCCTAACTCCTTATAGCTTGACCTTGTTGGGAACACACAAAGAAAAATAAAGAAATAGAAGACCACTCTAATACCACTGATCCGAACTTAATAGGGGCGCAATAAATTACAGATATAACCATAAATATAGAGATGTAGTAGAAATAACACTTCATTTCATTAATATCAAAATATTGAAATATTATTACAAATAGAATGGAAATAAACTAGCTCGGGCGATGGTAGCTTATCTCTAAGAATATATGTGGCCACTAAATGCCTCTGAAATGTGTTACAATGAGGCTCAAGGGCCTATTTATTATTGAACAAGAGAAAACCCTAACCGCAATAGATGTAATGCCAACAGTTTGTGGGCCCCGTTGGGGTTAGTTGCGTAACCAACTTCCCAGGGTCATAACTTGGTCATATTATATTTGTTTGGTGTGTATGATACCTTGTTGGAAATGTATCTCCGAGTACTACAAGATTTACGACACGAGCTTACAACGGACCTAAAAAAAACACTGTTTAGAGGGTCAAAACTGCTATGGAAGTTCAAGACACAAAAAAACTGCTTAAAATAGTAAATGTTGAAATAAACAAGGAAACAGATGAAACAAATTGGAGGTCCAGGTGGAATCAGTGGGTGACCAGAAATATCCACCTTGATCATATTCGTCAGATATGTGACTTATTGGAGTGAACTATCCGACACATTGGAGCTGAGTAACTCATCACTGGAATTGTGTAGAATAGTTGACACTTCAGTAAACTTTGGATATTTGACGGTGCATACATCGATTCTGACACAAAAAATGGCCAAAATTGCCATTAAAAATTTGACGGTTTGAATTCATCTTTGCAACTAAAATTCATTGTATATCCAAAGCAAGAAGTGTCAGTAGAGAGGCACACATGTGTCGAATATCAGACAAGACCCGTGTTTCCTTCCATCACACCAAACACAAAAAATTGTGACAGTTTCCCGTCATATATTTGACAATTTGTTAGTTCATTCCAACGAGAAGGATCGACGTTGTGTCATTGTATAATCAATGATAGACCTAGATTATGCATTGGGAGTGTTATCTCTCTAACACTTCCTTCCATCAATATGGAATAGGAAGTATGACACTGTAGCGTCAGATAGTCAACGGGTAACATTTTTGTCCGAAAAGAGTGTCATATGTCTGACACTTCATTCTGTCAGTCTTGCATCAAATATTTGACAATTGTATTTCTTTCTAATGAGAGTGTCATATTTTTGACACTTCGTTCTGTTGGTTGTGCATCGGATATCTAATGATTGTCCTAACTGATAAGAGTCGAATATATGATGGCTTGCATGTTCTATTGGATATCTGATGGATGTCTAAGAATATATATCTATATATAATTTCATGACTTTACATTAGGATAGTCATCAAACTCAAAGTTTCAAGTGATTAAGTGATCTGGGAAATTTTCATGAATGCTTTCAAATAAAAATCCCCATTATACAAGACCTTTTACTGACACTTATTTGTAATTGAAATCATCAACAATGTGACTTATTAAAAAACACTTCATAGAATCATCAACACGAAAACAAGAAGTGATAATCAAGGAGCACAACCATAACTCAACAATATGATAATGGAGTTCGTCCAATGTGGACTATGTCTCCAAGCCCGGTGTGAAGAGTGGGGAGGTCGCTTCTTAAATTGTTGCAAGATGATGATGAGTACATGATGTATTCTTTGTCAATATAAAGATGAACCCATTTTACTAGAGTGGCATGTTTCTCTATGAGATGTTATTCTATAATAACTCTCACACATAAAATCTCTCCTTCAGCATGAAAAATAATAGTCTCTCACATAAAGTGGCATACAAGGATCCTCTCACAAAGTGGCATACATGGATCACAAAATCAAATCATCATCTCAGCAAAAATCAAAATGAAGACATGGAAACAATTCATCTTATACCTCCAAGTCTAGGGACGACCTGAAAACCAGCTACTTAAATGAAGGAACTTCTTGTGCCATCACGTTCATTGTAAAAAACCATGAAATCTAACTATAAACTTGACCCTTTTTTTACTCAGTCAAATCTGGGCTCCCCGAGAATCTCAAATATTCCTCAAAGATACTCTTCTGCGGTTTGACTTAAATTCGGCTGCTTAGATGGAGAAATTTCTCATGTCATTGCGTTCTTTACGAAAAATCAAGACAAATGAGTATAAATTTGGCCTAGTTCTGAAACTGTCTTTTTTTGGCCTCTAGGGAATCTTTCAGATTCCATACAGATTCTTATGTCAAGGTTCCAACTTCATGGTTGTTAAAATTGGCAACTAGGGCCAAAATTCATTTGGT
Organism: Pinus taeda; assembly: GCA_000404065.3. NCBI lineage: Eukaryota > Viridiplantae > Streptophyta > Pinopsida > Pinales > Pinaceae > Pinus > Pinus taeda. The sequence goes on along the minus strand of APFE030433619.1, from coordinate 11,685 downwards.
TCAACTTATTCATGGATGATAATATGTTCATTAGATTCCTCTCATCGAGAGGTGTAGGATTGATCTAAAGATCATCCGATTCCGATAAGTATTCATGGAGATATGAATTTATTTTGATTATGGAATTATTATCAAGCCGAACTACAACTCATGTAGGCTCAGAAGCCCAACAGTCGCATCTATTCAAACATCAACGTTGTGTATAAAACAGGAGGAATTTTCCTCATTTTCACTCACTCATTTCATCACATCTCTCTCTCTCTCTACTGTGCAGAAAATAGTCTCTTCTCTACTGCACAGAAAAGGGTCTCTCTCTCACACATGTGAAGCCGGAAGCTGTTGAAATTGAAGCTGCAACTGCAGATCCACAATTTGAACAGTGTGGACCATAAAACCTCCTCTTCTGATCTGTATTGTAGGTTCATCTGAAGCTCCTCTGAAGGATTCAATGTTTGGTGGTGAAATCAAGCCGATCCGACAGTCGGTTTGCGAGATATCGTCTGCCCTAGTTGTGATGATGAAGTCGCTAATGCTGATGCTGCTCATCTAGGGTTTGCTACTGCTGATATAAATCATATTTATTGTAATATTTCTCTCTGCTGAATTATTGAAAATAAAAGAAGATTGGATCAAAGGGTTTCCCCACACATTGTGGGGTTTGTCCCTGGCTAGCCGCCACATCTTGTGTCTCTTGTCTTGGCTTTTTTTCTGTCGATCATTTAATGTTCTATCTACACTTTACTTTATGTACATGTGATTTCTAATCTGTGGAATATAATAAGAAAAAGAAGTAAACTGTTATAAGGATAGAAAATACCGTAACTTAACATCGTATCAGAGCTGAGATGAAGACAAAGCCCGAGCAAGAGCAAGAGCAATCACCAAAGAGAAGATTGATAAGGCTATCCTAAAAGAATTATGGGGTCCTCAACACTCTTTCTTGCCGAAGACAAGCTCTGTGAGAAAGTTGACTATCATGGATGGAAGATGTCTATCGATCTAACCCTAGAAGATCAAGGAGTGTTGGATCATGTAAGAGGCAATATTGTTGAGCCTCCATCAAATACATCTGCTGCTGCCTGGAACAAATGGAAAAAATAGAGAAGTCAAAACAAAGAAGATCATTCAGGACTCTATCGACAAGCACTTGGTGGCCTACATCTCTGAGCTAGACACCTCCAAGGAAATCTACGATAGACTGGTGAGTATATTTAAAGTTAATGATGCAAATCAAGTTTTTTTTCTTAGAAATAAGCTGAGGGAAATCAAGAAGGGTAATGCTGAGAGTATGCAAGCATACTTCTTAACAATCGCCAAGATCAAGAACAATCTCCTATCTATTGGGGAGACTGTTACTGACAAATAAATGGCACTGAAGACTCTTCGATGATTACCATCTGAATGGTATGTGTTCAGGACTACTCTTCTGAACAATAATATAATTCTTGGTTTCGAGGAATTGATGGCTAGATGCATTCAAGAAGAAACAAGGGTAGAAGAGCAAGAAATGCCCATTCCCAAAGGTCCTCCTACTGCCTTTTCTTCTCATGCTAAGAAAAGAAATAATTTCGGGACTAAATCAAAAGGAAAGGCTAGACCTAAGGGTGGAAGAAAAGGATGATGTTACATCTGCGATAAAGCAGGTCACTATGCAAGGGAGTGCCTTGATAGAAAGGAATCACACCGGGACAATGAGAAAATTCCCTTTGATGGCAATCAAAGGAATGACAAATTCAATAGCAAAGGTAGGAGGAGAGCTGGGAATCAAGGAAGAGGACAACCATTCAAGAAGGCTAGAAATTCCAAGATGTATTAAAAGCACCTGACCTCAAAAAGAACTTGGTGTCCATCTCGGCAATGGCAGACAAAGGCTACAAGGTAACCTTTAGTGATGGCAAGGTACGTATATGGAAAAATAATGTTAAAGATGCCTTTACTCTTGGGTTTTGTGTTGATTCATTATATCAGGTCAATGGAAGTCTGCTAGGTGTCATGTCTTATGACACACCTCTTCAGTCCGAACTTTGGGATCGGAGGTTTGGCCCCCTTCATTATAAAGCTCTACATAGTGTAAGACAAATGGTGATAGGGATGCCTGAATTCCGAGTAGAGAAAGAAGGTGTATGTCCAAGATGTGCCAAAGGAAAGCTCGAAAGGGGACCATTCCCCTCAAGCCAAAGCATGACCTCCAATATATTACAGTTGGTTTACTCAGGAATATCTGAGGCTAGCATTAAGAGGGAGATTACTACACCACATATTCCTAAGTAGAATGGTGTGGCGGAAAGGAAGAACCGTACAATTGTGGAAGCTGTCTCTATGGGTAGATGATGTAACAATGCCTGATCTAGCGGAATCCATGGATCCTATTTATCCACTTGAGCCTTCCTCTTCTAGGAAGAGGCCTTCATGGCTTAGGGGGATACTTGATGATGTTGAAGGACGTGCTACACCACGAGGAACCTTTAGTGAAATTAAGAAACCCAATAGGTATCACGGATACCTGACCATCATGAGCACGATCATACAAAATGAGCCTTCATCATTCTCAGATGCTGTCAAGCATCAAGTATGGAAGGATACTATGACCAAAGAATATGAGTCTATTATGGAGAATGATGTCTGGGAAGTAGTTCCCAGACCCCAGGACAAGATAACTATTACTTCAAATTGGCTTTACAAGATAAAGTTGCAGCAAATGGAAGTACAGAATAGTATAAGGCTCATTTTGTTGCTCGTGGTTTCTCCCAGAAGGAAGGTATAGACTATGATGTGATATTTGTACTTGTTGCCAGATATACAACCATCCACTTGATCATAGCCCTTATGGCTTCACAAGGCTGGAACCTGCATCAAATGGATGTCAATATTGCGTTCTTGCTCGATTCGATCAAAGAAGAGGTCTATGTGAAGCAACCTGAAGGATTTGAGATTTATGATTGAAAATCTCATGTATGCAGGTTGAAGAAGGCTCTCTATGGGTTGAAGCAAGCACCCCGAGCATGGTATGAGAGGATCGATAGCTACTTGATGAAGTTGGGATTCACTAGGAGTAAACCCAATCCTAACCTTTACCTTAAGGTTGAAGATGACAAGCCTCTCATGCTGGTGTTGTATGTGGATGACCTCTTTCTAACAGGTGCATACCCTCTCATTCACAAATGTAAGAGGGAGTTGGCTTCTGAATTTGAAAATGAAGAACTAAGGACTTGAAGTGTGGCAGAAGCCAATAGAAATTTTCCTATCTCAAGGAAAATATGTGGTGAAGATTCTGAAAATATTTGGTATGATGGACTACAAGCCTGTGACTACCTCAAGGATCTTAACTTTCAGAAGTTATATGGTAGTGATGTCGGACCAGATTTGGGAAATGCCTCTAAGTTTCAAAAACTCATTCGCGTTGATGTTCTTGGTGAACCTCCGTCTGAACATATGTTTTGCAGTTAGCATTGTGAGCTCGTATTTGGTTGAGCCTCACTAGATTAGTGCCAAGAATCTTCTGAGATGTCTTCAGGAAACAATATCTCATGGATTGAGATACACTGCTGGAAATATGAAACTACATGATTATTCGAATGCTGATTAGGCAGGTAGTGTGGAGGATCGCTGGAGCACTTTTAGTGTTGTTTCTATTTGGATTCTGCTTCGATATAATGGATGAGCAGGAAGCAGAAGTCAGTTGCCATAAGCACCACCGAGACTAGATACATATCTACGAGTATGATCTCGTATGAAGCTACCTGGTTCAAGAAGCTCTTCAGTGAGCTATTTGAACACATATCATTGTGATTCTCTGTTACAACCAGAGGTGGGATTCGATTATTGAGGAATCTCGGATTTGTCGATTGCTCCAGCAGATAGACATCATCTGGGATATGGTAAGTCGTTGATCAAGGAGGCTCCATCGCATTAAGATGATGTACAGGTTGATACACCTTGTCAAAGCCCCGAGGAAAGATCTAATATGTGATTTTCCCAAATGACTTGGAGTCATCAAGAAACCCTTGTACAAGGGTCCTGCATGTTGCATACATTAAGCTCTGGGAGCTCTGAGGGCTTGCGGTTCTTACTGGAGCAACATACGACCACAAGGTGACTCACCCTCCCCTGGTGGTGCGCATTGGAACAAGATGATTCTCTCTCTTGTGGAACAAGATGATTCACTCTCTTGTGGAATAGGATGATTCACTCTCCTATGTAGCAGGATGATTAGCTCTCCTGTGAGGCCTAGATTGATGTGTTCTCCATGGCGATTGTAACAGGATTGATGTGTTCTCTTGTGAGGCCTGGTTTGATGTGTACTCCATGGCGATTGTAGCAGGATTGATGTGTTCTCCTATGAGGCTTGGATTGATGCGTTCTCCATGGGGATTGTAGCAGGATTGATGTGTTCTCCTGTGAGGCCTGGATTGATGTGTTCTCCACGGCAACCTAGATTGATGTGTTCTCCATGGCAGCCTAGATTGATGTGTTCTCCATGGCAGCCTAGATTGATGTGTTCTCCATGGTGATTGTAGCATGATTGATGTGTTATCTTGTATGGACGGGATTGATTGAGTTCTCCTTTCTAGACATCCTATCCCTATAGTCTAGGACTCATGGGAAGTACCTCTCATCTGATCAATGAGTAGGGAAATGAAGTTAGGGACCATGGTAGTATCGATGGACACATCGTTGTATCTACCATACTCCCTATGCTAGGATGACCTCCATTGATCTGGAATCAATGATACTGGTCTAGGACCAGTGGTAGGAGTGGTACATTCTATGACACTGACTTCGGGTTAGTTGAGATTGGTCTGGGACCAGTGGTATGCACTCTGAGGCTGACCTTGACTTAGTGGAGGATGTTACTAGTCTGGGACGAGTGGTAGGTGTTGTACTAACTATGACGCTTACTTCGGGTTGGTTGAGACTGGTCTAGGACCAGTGGTACATACTCTGAGATTGACTTTGAGTCAGTATGATACATCCTCGATATTTCTTCTTCTTCATAATTCGGACAAAAGCAGAGCAGAGCCATACAGATTAGTACAGGGCAGAACAAGACAAAGCAAAATAGGAAGAATAGAGTAGGGCGAGGAAAGGGTCAGGTTGTACAGGGTAGTGTATTTGATGGATGAATAGTAGCGACCGACATACAAATTGCAAATGAAGTTCTTCCTAGTTGAGAGGGAGTGCTAAAATTGGCAACTAGGGCCAAACTTCATGTGGCTCATCTTATTCATGGCTGATAATATGTTCATAGATTCTTCTCGTCGAGAGGTGTAGGATTGATCTAAATATCATCCGATTCCAATAAGTATTCATGGAGATATGAATTTATTTTGATTATGGAATTATTATCAAGCCAATCTACAACTCATGAAGGCTCAGAAGCCCAACAGTCGCATCTATTCAAACATCAACATTGTGTATAAATACAAGAGGACTTTTCCTCATTTGCACTCACTCATCTCATCACATGTCTCTCTCTCTACTGTGCAGAAAAGAATCTCTTCTCTACTGCACAGAAAAGGGTCTCTCTCTCACACATGTGAAGCCAAAAGCTACTGAAACTGAAGTTGCAACTGCAGATCCAAACTTTGACCAGCGTGGACCATCAAACCTCCTCTTCTAATTTGTGTTGTAGGTTCATTTGAACCTCCTCTGAAGGATGCAACTTTTGGTGATGGAATCAAGCCGATTTGACGGTCGGTTTGCGAGATATCGTCTGCCCTAGTTTTGATGATGAAGCTGCTAATGTTGATGTTGCTAATCTAGGGTTTGCTACTGCTGATATAAATCGGATTTATTGTACTATTTCTCTCTGCTGAATTATTGAAGATAAAAGAAGATTTGATCAAATTGTTTCCCCCCACATTGTGGGATATGCCCCTAGCTAGCTGCCACATCTTGTGTCTCTTGCCTTGGCTTGTTTTCTATCGATCATTTAATGTTCTATCTGCACTTTACTTTATGTACATGTGATTGCTAATCTGTGGAATATAATAAGAAAAAGAAGTAAATTGTTATAAGCATAGAACATATCATAACATAACAATGGTTCCACACTCAACATTATACTTTTGAAAAATCCACTTCTTAGATCAAACAATCGATTTCCCCAGCAAACTCTTGGCGAAATTATGGTTTAGATGAGTATAATCTTGATATAATTCTGATTCTCTCAAAAATCAACTCCAAGGAATCTAAAAGATTCTTCAAAGATTCCAAATTATTGTTCCACCACTCTAGTTTCCATCACTAATAAAGGTTTTGCCCTCGGTCTACATGTCGACATCATGATTTTGTGCATCCACCTAGTGCTGGGTTTTGCTTTTTATTCCCCATGTCTCCACTTGGTGGTTTAATGGAAAAACCTTGATTTAAATACGTATGTGGTTGTGTTTTTTACAAATCCCACCTTACTGGTTGGGTTGTTATGACGTGAGTATTATGATCACATTTTAGTGAGGAGGTTGGAGGTTCCAACCCCTGGCTAACCATACATAGTTTGAAACAGTTTTGGTGTTTGATTAAAATGGTGGAGTGTTAATTTTTGGCACGTTGTATTGTTATAGGGTGGTTGTTTAACTATTGGGCGGTAGCTTATATTTTTAGGTCACTCGTTGGGCAGGCTGACCTATCCGACCATGCGGGTTTAATCCCCTTCAACCCCATTTAAATGTATTGTGCCATATATATATGGTCTTTAACCATGTGGCCCATTGGGCTATTTATATAATATATTAAGTTGGGGGTTGGCGGGGCTGGCAACCCGCCACCCCATATTATTTTATTTTATTTATAAACACCAACCATTAAAAACTCGTCGAACAGTTTGTGGGGGTCATAGGAAAAATTAAAGAGGCGAAAAATTCATCAGTTCCATTCACTGCAAAGTGAAAAATTGTCGCCCTGTTAGTGGGCACAAAATTTAGCGACTTCCACCAAATTTAGTCGGACCTCCAAACTTAGTTAGTGACTTGCTAAATTTAGCTAGTGGGGCCAAGTTCGTTTGCTGACTGGTCTGCCACATTAGATCTGTGGGTCCCACTAGGTCTGCTAACTTTGCTGCACATATCATTTGTGCATCCTGCCATGTGGCAAAAGGTTGACTTTGACTCTTTTGTTAATTGGTACAAACTTCAAATTGCAATAAATTTCTCATATGGACACAAATTAATGCGTTGTTTGCGTGGTTCAAAAGATATCGCTGAGATCTATGAGTTGGTTCTATTTTCACTACATTTTAAAGACTTTGATTTTTGAGCCTCTCTAAAGCCACCTAGATCGTTCCTCCCCACTGAGGATATTTTGGTCCTATAAAAGCATGAACACAATTTGCAATCTGATGTACTCCCTTATTTGCACAACAAGTTCCCTAACATGCAACACTTCCTTCTCCTTCACCTTTGTATTTTGAGCCATAAGTGATGAACTGACACCTGTACTCTATGCAAACCTTTAGTAAAACTTGCAAAATACATGTTCCTACAAGATCGAACATGACCCAAGCAACACCATACTTTCCAAGAGTTTATAACACACCCATTGTTCAAGTTTACATTAGAATCATATAAGAAACCATATCCCAAACCATCAACTAAAAGAACCAAAAATATCACCATGTTTCTTCCATACCTGATGGTAAACACTTCATCACTTTTACAATTATTTCACAACATGTGATTTACAAAAATGTGGCCATGTTTTACTACTTAAAAATTCTACCCATATCATACCCAACCAAGTGAATGGTTTCTCTTCTTGTAGTTGGCTTTCTCATTGATCAAGTTCATTAACTGTTCCTTCATAGGTGCTTTGTCCTTCCTCAGATGCTACTTTGGATGGAGCCTCCAACATGTGCCTCTTTGATCTCCACCTCTGTTGCAATGGTTGAAAATGTTCTTCTTCTACCATACTTTTTTCGTTCTTCTCCCTTATTTAATGTGGATGTTGGCTTGAGGGGGCCTGACCTAGGTTCAGCAGTAGTTAGCCAAACAAATCCCTACAGTACTAGCCCTTTCGAAATCAGCCCACGAAGCGTGGACTGAAGTCTCACCCGAAGTAGTATGGGGGGATGCTGGAACCAAGTTTCCGCACCCTTGATATGGTTGTGATGTCTGTTTATTCCAGCTAGACCTACCTTCACACAGGTTGCTTAACCCTCTATTCCACCCTTTAGTACCTTCGTAAAAGGGTACAATCGGCTTCCACACAACCCTAACCAGGGGCTAAAGTCCTTTTGTGGGAAAAAAACTACGATATCTCCCAAACTAGGCTAAGTGGTTTTCTTATCTTATTAACAGATCTTAGTTAGATTCACGTAAACAGATGTTCTTACTTACGTTCACTTAATAAATACATTTACATACATTCGTGCATCATATAAGTATTATAAGTGAAATTCATACCCAATATAACATATGCATAAATAGGAAAGAAAGACACGGAAATTGCAGAATACTTCTCTTTATTGATAGTTCCGAATGATTACAAACTTGACCTGCCCTGCGCACTCAGCTATAGGGCTCCGCGCACTCAGCTGCGGACTTCTAGGCCTCTATGCACTTAGCTGCAAAGCCTCTACTTATGCTACGACCCAACCTAGACTTTTTTTCTAAAGATATGACTCAATTATTCATGATTCTTCATTTCTTTTTCCTACTACTTAGATCTTAGCTCTATTTATACAATCCCATGGTCCGCAGACCATGGGTAGAGCTTTTACAACTGACATTACATTACCAAATAAGGGCAGACAACCCTACGTGCTCCGTGACCACAAAATGTGGAGTCTTTACATTTGGATTACAAAATTGGACCAAAATATAGGCTTTTAGCCCCAAAACTGCCCTTGGGGGATCCCACGCCCAATAGGCCCCCAACACAAACATCATGGCTCGCCCTTGAGTCACTCTGCAGGCACAAAGATCTTAGCGCAAAGACCTCCCAGCTCCATTTTGATCACCACAACTTCGAAAGTCCACTGAGCATCTGCCTACTGGACTTCTTCCACTCGTTATTTGGTGACTATCGTTGAACTGCTACCCTGAATCTTCTGCTAACTTGCCTGTAGTTGTGTGATCCTTCCTTCAATGGAGGTTGTGATCATATAAATCTCATCTATACATGGTTGTAGGTGCACTTTTAAGACTGTTTCTTTGTGCCGAGTGGTATCCGCTTGTTCCTTGAGCACCTTTGCCTCCTGCATTCGTGCAAGCCTTTGCGTAAGGGCAACCATCTACACAGTCCCTTTGACCTCATCATATTTTTGTTTTAGCTCATGCACCTCTGTCTCTAGGTGCTCGACATTCGGGTCCTCCTATAGAGTGGTTGGGACCTTGAATGCCTGTTAAAAATGTTGTGTGAAATCTGCCACTACACTGTCAACCATCACTATTGATGTTGTAACAGCGGTGGTATGTTGTTCCCTGACTTCTGGTGGAGTTGAAGGCTGAGCCTTCAACTACAATTCTACAATTTGGAGGTTCAGCTCTAGCTGAACACTGGCCATCTCTTCTTGAGCATCGCGCACCCCTGTGGCTAACTTGCAGATGCGTGCCTCCACCGGTTCTTCTACCTAAATGTCCAACTCTGGTACCATCCAACAAACTTCCTCTACTACATGCATAATTTGCTTATTCTACTCCATTGCCTCGTTTCCCTGTAGGCCCAACTTCTTGATGTTGATGTATTGCTCACTCATCACCTATAGAGCATGATTCTCCCTAGATCGAAGTTCTATGGGGACTCCATCTTGCAAGAGGTCCCAATCTTCAAACTTCAGTGCAGGAACCCACCCTAAGTGCAGCCCCTCAAAAATAATGTCATTTGGGAGCAGCGGAGTTTGCAGAGATCCCTTGTTCTCATCTATGTCCTTTGGTACCTTGGCTTTACCCTTGCATGGAGGAACATATTCTGGTAACCAGGAAATAGGGTTTGCACCCTTGGTTTCAACTTCCATTTCCACGTCCTCCTCATCCACTAGGATTTCTTCAAATTCTTCCTCGTTGACCTCCAGATTAATGGCCTTCCCCTTTTCCTGCAAGGTGAGCTTGGTCCTTTGTGGGTTTCTAAGCAAGACGTGCACCAGGATCATAACCTACTTATCCTTCTTTGGTCTCGGTGTTCTGGGTGATTTAGGGACTTCAACTATCACTCCGACACTCTCTAGGGCTTCCACTACCGCAATTTCCTACGCAACTTCCTCAGGTGTCAACATCATTCTAGTTAGGAGGTCCTGCGTCTCCTTCGGAAATGTTTCAAACACTGAACTTGCTCTCAAAGCCTCAAAATTCGTAAGGTCCATACACACTTGATAGTGCAACAACTGAATTTTCAAAAATCTAATTGTTTTTCGCTGAAAAACCACTTGTAATTTATAGGTATTTTGAATTCAAATTCGACCGCTCCGCCCACATTCGACCCATTAAGGCTAGATTGGCAGCATCTTTTCAAGAATCTAACCCATAAATTTCACCTTAAATGCCTGCTACCCACTCCATTTGGCCTCAAACCAGCCATCAAATCATGAATAGTGACTTTAACGGTCACTTTCTAGCGGATCTGTGCACCAACACCAAGTCATTCACCTTAAAGGTGCGTAGCTTAACATATCGGTCATACCACGCTTTTTCACATTGTTTTTGGACCCGCTGGTGAAATCCAGCGAAAAATATTTCTTCTTCAAGCTCATCCAACTGCGCGAGCCTCTCTTCCATGGCTCCGCGATCCGTCATACCTGTGAGCACTACTATTTGCAAACTAGGCACAATGTATTCCATAGGCATTACTGCTTCAACTCTATATACCAGCCTAAAGGGTGTCTGTCCCGTTAGCTTCTTGCATGTCGTCCAATAAGCCCATAAAACTGCAGGTATGCGTAGGTCCCAATCACTTCGTTTAGCATTGCATACCTTGGTTAGCATGTTTTCAAGCACTTTGTTGAATGCCTCCACTGTCCTGTTAGCCTGTGGGTGATAAGGTGTGCCCTTTTGGTGATAGAATTGAAATTCCTCCATTAATGCATTGATCATCTCATTCAGGAAGTGCGTACCATGATCGCTCATCAAGATCTTCGAACATCCAAATCACGTCAGTGCATGTTCAAATAGAAACTTCGTAGCAGTCACGCCCGTGCAATCCTTCACCAGCTGCGCTTCTGCCCAACAAGTCAAGTACTCCGTCGCAGTGATAATGTAAACCGTGTCTGTCCTTCCTTGAGGTTGAATGGGTCCTACAAAATCTATTGCCCATTTTCAAAAGGTTGCAATGTCATTTGTGGATTCAAAGGCATTTCATCCCTCCGTGATTGCCCGCCTGTTCTTTGACATACATCACATGCCTTGCAATATGCTTTTGAATCATGATGAAGGGTTGGCCACCACAAACCTACGTGTAGAATCTTCTACGCGGTTGATCTCCTTGCATAATTTCCTCTCGTAGCGCCCCCATGAGTATCCACGAGGATGTTGCTTCATTCAAACTCAAGTGCATACTGTAGGTTTTAACCCCGTACAGAAATTACCTGCATACGAATTCTAAATCACAGAAAAAATGAAACATGCGAGAGCATAACCCATAAAACACATATACACAGAGATTTTCCACTGGATCTCAAAACCAAGACTACCAGCTTGATTTTTCATTATATTCCTTTCAATGTTACAATACATATTTATACATGCCGAAGCATCC